>ML789333.1:398636-412205 GCA_009831015.1 Picea engelmannii
GAGCGAGGGAAGCGGCACAGCGCGAGGGACGTCTCCGAAGCGGGCGAGTGGCAACGGTATGATTTTAATGGTGAAGTAGAAAGCAGTTTTATATTCGGCAAAATTATTGTTATTGGTGATAATATGATGAGATTGGTTGGCATTATGGTTTGCAATTTCATTCCGCAATGATATTGTAGAGTTTGCTTAGATTCTGATCATGTGTCACCTTAGTTATGATGTCATGTGTTTTTGCATTTATATGAATTAGGTGATGTTGTTAATTTCTTATTTGTTAAAAAGAAAAAAGAAAAATTATTGAACTTTGCTATTCATAGACATAACGAAGGGGTCTTTACACAAAGTAATAATAACAGCACGAGGCCTGGACTCATACATAGCATGTCGCTGCCACAAATATGGTTGGCCTAATAATACATCATAAACATCAAGAGGAGCAATGTCACATAATACTTCATTCGTGGAGGGCTTGATGATGTAGGGAAGGCGGCATTGTTGGCTTACGTGGAGGTCCCGTCCTTTGTGCAGCCATCCGATGGTGTATGGTTGTGGATGTGTTGTGGTCGGCAAGCCCAGTCGTTTCAAGACCTCTACTGAGATGAGGTTCTTCTGGCTCCCGTTGTCGAAAATGAACTATAACGGGGAACCTTTTACCCACATCTAGGAATGGAAGAGGTGCTCTGCCTCCTCTGGATCTTCTGGTTCCTTCTTCTAGATCTTTGTGGTGGCAATGGTGGCATTAGGCTATGCATCAATAATCTGCTTCACCGTGTCATTCCCCTTGTCGGGTTCGGATTCGGAGTCAAATACTGCATCCGATTCACAAGCCTTCAACTCAGCTACCAGTGACTGCTTGGCCCGACACTCACTTGTGTTGTGAGTGCAGCTCTTATGGAACTCACACCACTTCCCCGTGTCCTTTTTTGGCTTCATGATGTTGTTCTTTGCTTACAGCTTTGGTGGGTTGTCGTGGGCCACCCCGCCTTGGCTTGGTCCTTTGTTATGCGGTTTGGGGGTACCTTTCCCTTGCTTCTGATTCGCAGACCCAAAATCTTGCTTCTTCTGTTTGAACTTCTACTCAATCTTGGCAGCATACCGATATACCACACCAAGCAAGGAGATGTTGAGGAACTCCATTTCCTCCTGAATATATCTATGAAGACAACTGCGGTACTTTAACACCAAATGTTTCTCCGAATCTTTGATACCCAACTTTGTGTGTAGAGTATGGAATAGATTCGTCAGCTCATGCACATCTTGGTCTCTTTGTTGCCGCAGTGTAGCCCATTGTATGTATTTTCCCTCATAGCTCCCCACGGGATAATATTGTTCCTTGATGGTGTCTCGGAAATAATTTCAAGTGGGTGCAACCAAGAATAGAGAGGGTTCCCCCTCGCTATGTTGTGCCCAGTAGGTTTCCAACTAGTCCTTGACATTAGGGGCGACTTTAAGGAGTGCAAAAATAATCCTTTCTCAGTCAGAAAAGTCATGAACAGAGAAATATCCTTCTAGCAAATTCAACCATCTATCAACGCCATCTGCATCTATTTGGCCCTCAAATATGGGAATGTCAAAGTTTACTTGTACCTTAAAAGGAGTGGCGCCTCCAGAGTTGTTGTTGGATGTAGATGTGCTGCCAGTGGGCAGCCGTTGAAGGATCTAGGAAAAGTTGTTCATCATTGCGTTCCTTTGTTTCTCGAGGACCTCCTCGAGCAATAATTTGATAGGATCTCTTGCTCCCTCATCTTTATTTTCTTCCCCCATGGGCGACCTTCGGGGTTTGTGAGGCTGATCTTGCAACGGTTCAACCAGATCGAGCCCTAACTCCTTATACCCCGATCTCGTTGGGGACTTGCAAAGAAGGGTAGAGAAATAGCAGACTTCTCTGATACCATTGATCCGGATTTATGCAGGAACACAATGAAATACATAAATAAACATAAATGCAGATATGCAACGGAACTAAAACTTTATTTCATTAACAACAAATGACTGAAATATGCTTACAAACAGAATGGAAATAAAATAGCTCGAGCGCTGGTAGCTTATCTCTGAGAAGAGATGTGGTGGTTACTGGCCTATGAACTATGTGTTACAATGAGGCTCGAAGGCCTATATATTTTTGAGAAACAATGGAAAACCCTAAACATCAAAAGCCTAACCCTAGGAGATGAAACGCCAGAATATGGGCCCCGTTGGGGTAAATTGGTACATCAATTTCCCAGGGTCGTAACTTTGGCATACTATCTTCGTTTGACACACATGATACATCGTTAGAAAGATCTATCCGAGGAATACATTTTTTATGGAGAATATCTATGTCGGAATGGACTCATATTTGCCTGGGCATTCATGCCCAAAAAACGTTGTTTAGGGCCTCAAAACAGCTCTGGAAGTTCAAGACCCGAAAAAATGCTAAAAATAGTAAATTGTGCTACAATTAAGGAAACTGAAAAATCAAAAGAAACAATGGTGTGGGTCCAAGTGGAATAGGCGGGTGACCACCAATATCCACCTAGATCGGGAAATTTTAACATCTCACGGAAGACCTGAGGTGACAAAGAAACAAGAGAATGGTCGCGCAGTGGAATAAGTCTTTGGCTTGGATTATATTTTTCGGTGCACCAAGAGACCACCTCCTTACAGTCAAAAGCCTCAGGGATGCAGCCTACACGAGCGATTCCAGATGTCCAAATCACTTTGTTCTGGGAGAAATGGGATGAATAGTAAAAGTATGCCCTGGACCACTCGAAGTTCTGGTCCTGATGTCCGAACATATTTACTGTATCTCCACAAAAATGTTGTCGACCTGCTACCATAAGTCTACAAGAAAGTTTGTTTGTTCCAGACGATGAATGAAACAAAAATTTGGAAGGGATAATATAACCCTGCGCAAATCTTGGTCCAAAGCATGTGAATGGGAGATGTCCTCGAGACTTTCGTTCATTAATGACAATTTGGACGGTTGTTGCATGATGTGTTGTTAACATTAAACACTAGTAATTGCATACATAGAAATGCAAACATGGCGGATATTGCAATGAGTGATTAGGCATTGTAGATTTCTTGAGTGGGCCAACATGACGACGCATGTTCGAGATGAAATATCGGAAGTGACAAAATAACTCTCCGAACATCTTGGTTCAATGCGTAATAATGGGAGATCTCCTCGAGCGTTTCTCCCATTAATGACAATGTTGACAGTTCCTGGATGGTCATTTGTTAGCATGAAAGGTTTCTAATTGCATAGTAAGAAAGTATGGAGGTCGCATGCATGGGAAAAAACAGCTTCAAAATAGGGTTACAAGGTACAACCGTTGAAGGTGAGGGCGCGAGGGTCAAATTGTATGTCTCGGAACTTTTTTGAGTGCAATATGCGTAACAACGAAGAGGGTATGGTAGGACAGCCCAGCGCTGGAATTGTAGATCACAGAAGTTTTGAGTGCAACATGTACACGACGCAACAAGAAGCAGAGTTCGAAACCGCCAACCCGGCAACCGTGGCCATAAAATTGGCTAAGTATGGAAAGCAACAACGGTCGGTTGGATTCGTCGTCTGATTATATAGATAGAGATAAAGATATGTCAACCCACGAACATTGGAAGCCACCATTTGAATGCATAATCTATAACACGGAAGAGGGGACAATGTCGGAACCCGGTAGTCAATTTCTATATTGTGAAGGGCTGGATGTGAACGGTTCTGTATCAGTGTGTGCAATTGTCACTTGTAAGAGTCACTAGTAAGAGCATAGCCAATGTATATTAGGAAGGACATTTGTGAACCATGGTAGAGTGAATCTTGCGAGTTCGAGGAGTCCACGATAGAATTGTAGATCACGAAATTTTTGAGTGCAAGATGTACATCACGGAACAAGAAGAAGTAGAGTTTGAAATTGCCAACCCAGCAACCGCGGCCATAAAATTGGCTAAGTATGGAAAGCAATAGCGGTCGGTCAGATTCGTCGTGTGATTATATGGATGGAGATAAAGATGTCAGTCCACCAATGCTAGAACCCGCAATCATAGAAAGGCAACTAAGTATATAACCAGAGAGCCATAATACACGGGAAGAAGAAAAGGGAAAAAGGACTAAGGAGTCTGCGGTGGAATTGTAAATCACGAAAATTTTGAGTACAAGATGTGAACCCGGTAGTCAATTTGTATATTGCGGAGGGCTGGATGCCAACTATTTCGTACCATTGTGTTCATTTGTCACTAGTAAGAGCACAATCAATCTATATTAGGAACGGGAGGAAGTTAGTGAGGATGGAAGGCAGTGATAGATACTTTGAAACATTTGTGAACCGTGGTACAACGAAGCTTGGTGCCAACCCGAAAAAGTATCCAAGAGTTGGACATTTCGTGAACCCAGCAACAGGAGGATCCAAAGCAGGTTGACAACGTGTGTGCAGAAGATGCAAGGCCCCTACGTTCAAATTGCATCGCTCCGAACATTTGAATGCATAATGTGTAACACGGAAGAGCGAACGATGTCAGAATCCGGTAGTCAATTTGTACATTGCGGAGGGTGTGATGCCAACTCTTTCGTACATCTGTGTCCAGTTGTCACTACTAAGAGCTAATTTAGTATTAAAAGTAATTTTTTACATACTGTTAGATACTTCATATAGATTAGCATCCGTAAACAATGGCAATCTCCACCCCGCCAACCC
Organism: Picea engelmannii; assembly: GCA_009831015.1. NCBI lineage: Eukaryota > Viridiplantae > Streptophyta > Pinopsida > Pinales > Pinaceae > Picea > Picea engelmannii. Next base: position 403,313 of record ML789333.1, read on the forward strand.
TGCACTCCGTGTGTTAATGATCCGGATTATTTTCGACACAAAATGAGAGCGGAGATATAATAAAGAAATGCACAGAGATATCGTAGATATCCAATAATATAACAGAAACATATCAGATATGAAACCATAAACACAGAGATACAGTAATGCATGATTTCTATTAATGAAAGAAATGTACAGAGACTGTAAAAAATACAGAGTGAAAGACAAGCTAGAATGGTGGCAGCTTATCTCTGAGAAGAGATGTGACGACTGCGCTCATTCGCCAGAAGATGATTAAAATGAGGCTTTGAAGGCATTTTTACCATAAACAGGAATGAGAAAAACCCTAGACATCCAAAAAACCTAACCCTAGGAGATGAAGCACCAAAATTCATGTGGGCCTTGTTTGGGTAAGTTAGTACATCAACTTCCAGGGGTCGTAACTTTTGCATGTGATCTCCATTTTAGGCGTATGATAGCCCATTGGAAAGGTATCATCGAGGAGATTTATTTTAGGGGCTCAATCATGCCTTTGGCTATCATTGAGAAGCTCGATCCCTAAAAACCTTCATTTAGGCCCTCAAAATGGCCCTGAAAGTTAAAAACTGCTAAAAATAGTAATTTGCCAAAATTGCCAGAAAATTGTTTTGAGCCAGTCGAAAAAGGTGGGTGGCCACCGATATCCACCTGGATCAATCCTCCCTCCTTAGGAAGCAATGGTCTCCAATGCATTGAGTTCCCGGGGGAGAGGGAAAAGAATTTGTTAAATCTGCATCTTGGTGAGCTACTTGCCTTGTTGGAGATGTCGCGTTGCTTAGTTTGTGGAAGTCTATCACGAACCTGTTGAGGTTGAGGCTGCTCAAAAATTTGAGCTACATGAGAGGACGGTGTGCAAAAGGAATCTTTGTGATTTGATGCAACCTTGTCGACCTGCTTCTATTGGATAAAAGGTGCTTGGGGCAAGGCTGTAGTGGTTGTAGTGTCCTTTTGTTCCCCTTTTGAACAGATTGTGAAGAAGTTGAATTTTGCAGTATGAGATACTACCTTGCAGCACTGTTTAGGTGGAACAATAGTCGAAAATACCTTTGGTATTCTGTAGAGATGACCCCCCAAAGTAACAATGACACTACGGGGTCGAGACTCATAAACAGCATGGCGTCTCCATATATATGGTTGGCCCAAGAAGACATCACAGACATCCAATGGGGAAACATCACATAATACCTCATTCTTGAAGGGTTGGATATCGTATGATAATCAAAACTATTGGATGACTTGGAGATCTCATCCTTGGCAAAGCCACCCGATTTTGTATGGTTGCGGGTGTGGTGTTGTCGACAATCCCAACTGTTTGACGACCTCTGTTGAGATGAGGTTCTTCTGGCTTTCGCCATCAACAATAAAATGCAGCGGGGTCCCCTTCACCCACATCTGTGAATGAAAAAGGCACTCCCCCTCTTCAAGATCCGTTGGTTCTTCTGGTTGAATTGTTGCGGTTGTGACAATAGTAGTGGGGTCTGCGTCAATGATCTGTCCTTTACCAGTATTTTCATAATCAGATTATGAATCAAGGTTTGGCTCCTTGTCTTTGATCTCGGCCACTAATGACTATTTTGAGCGACATTCATCGGTGTTGTGCTAGGGGATTTTGTGGAAATCGCACTTTTCGGTGTCCTTCTTTGTCTTCCCATGACCCTTCTTTTCTCATGGCTTGGACTGGTTTTCAGGAAGTTGTTTTTTAGGGCCATTTTTATCATACTTTGGTTGTTGCGGATTTGTAGACCCAGACTCCCATTTGTTCTGGTGCTTAAATTTCTTCTTGATTTTAACAGCATATCGATAAGCAGCACCGAGTGATGAGATGTCCAGAAAATCCATTTCAATTTGGATGTATCTGTGTAGAACCCCACGGTATTTCAAAACCAAATTTCATTCAGAGTCTTTGATACCCAGCTTGGTGTGCAAGGTATGGAAGGTATTGCTGAACTCCGGAACTACTTGGCCCCTCTCTTGTCACAGTGTGGTCCATCTCATGTACTGGTCCTCATAGTTTCCAACAAGGTAATATTGTTCCTTTATCGCATCCACAAAAAAATACCAAGTGGGCTTGGCCCCATATATTCCAGAATCCTCTGTGGAACTTTGCTCCCAGTAAGTTTCCCACCAATTTTTGATGTGGGGGAGAGCTTTAAGGATTGTGAAGGTGATCTTTTCCCTGTCAGAAAAAAGGTGAACAGAGAAATAGTCGTCTAGCAGATTTAACCATTTGTCTAGGGCATCCGCATCTATCTGACCTTCAAATATAGGAATATCAAAATTGACCTGTACCTTAAAAGGTGAGGTGCCTCCAAAGTGGTTGCTTGATGAAGATGCACATGTTGCTATCGACAAGCGTTGAAGGGTGTGAGAAAAATTATCCATCATTTCATACCTCTATCGCGTGAGAGCTTGCTCAAGCAATAGATTGATAGGATCGTCTGCTTCGTCGTTTTTATTTTCTTCCGCCATTGAGAGTTTCTTGGGTGTGCGAGAGCGATTTTCCAAGAGAGAGATAAGATCAAGACCCAACTTTCTATACTTAGACCTCGTCAGGGACATGCACTGAAAAAAATGATTAAGAACAACTTGCTCTGATACCACTGATCTGGATTATTTTCGGCACGAAATGAGAGCGGAGATATAATAAATAAATGCACAGAGATATTGCGGATATCCAATAATATAACAGAAATATATCAGATATGAAACCATAAACACAGAGATACAGTAATACATGATTTCTATTAATGAAATAAATGTAGAGAGACTATAAAAATACAGAGTGAAAGACTCGCTAGAATGGTGATATCTTATCTCTGAGAAGAGATGTGACGACTGCGCTCATTCACCAGAAGATGATTACAATGAGGCTCTGAATGCCTTTTTACCATAAACAGGAATTCCAAAAACCCTAGACATCCAAAAAACCTAAGCCTAGGAGATGAAGCACCAAAAGTCATGTGGGCCCTGTTTGGGTAAGCTAGTACATCAACTTCCCAGGGTCGTAACTTTTGCATGCGATCTTCATTTTAGGCGTATGATAGCCCATTGGAAAGGTATTGTCGAGGAGATTCATTTTGGGGGATCAATACTACCGTTATCTACCATTGAGAATATTTATCCTGAAAAACCCATCATTTAGGCCCTCAAAATGGCCCTGAAAGTTTAAAACTGCTAAAAATAGTAAATTTCCAGAAAACTGTTTTGAGCCAGTCAGAAAAGGTGGGTGGCCACCGATATCCACCTGGATCAGTAAATTTGTATATCATGGAACTGGGAGTGTTGTTTGGAGGACATAGAACAATAGAAGTGCAATGTTGAGTCAGTCAATCCGTAGGTCCGCTTGTCAATTTGTATATCGCGGGATTCTGGGTGTTATTTGTAGGGCACGGAACAATGGATGCCCAATTTTGAGCCCATCTGCCGGAGAACCCGTGATCCAAAATATCACTAGGTATGGAATGCCCAATCTGTACATTCTATATAAAATATCATGTCCATACTTTTCTGCGCTGGAATTATAGATCACGAAATTTTTTAGTGCAACATGTAGACGATGCAACAAGAAGAAGCAGAGTTCAAAACCACCAACCTGGAAACCGTGCCCATAAAATTGGCTGACTATGGAAAGCAACAGCGGTCGGTCAGATTTGTCGTGTGATTATATAGATGGAGATAAAGATATGTCAACCCGCCAACGCTGGAACCCGCGATCATAGAAAGGCGACTAAGTATATAACGACAAAGTGATAATACAAGGGAAAAAGGACCAAGGAGTCCGCAGTCAAATTGTAAATCACGGAAATTTTGAGTGAAATATGTATACCACAGAACAAGAAGCAACAGAATTCGAATGCGCCAACCCAAAACAATGACTAAGAATTGGATATTTTGTGAACCCATGAACAGGAGGATCCAAAATAGGGTCACAAGGTCTCCCCAGAAGACGCGAGGTCCCGACGGTCAAATTGTATCATTCAAAACATTTGAATGCATGATCTGTAACATGGAAGAGGGGATGATGTCGGAACCCGGTAGTCAATTTCTATATTACGGAGGGTTGGATGCAAATTGTTTCATATCACTGTGTGCAGTTGTGACTAGTAAGACCCACTAGTAAGAGCATAACCAATGTATATTAGGAAGGACAAGAAGTTAGTGGGGATGGAAGACAGCGACAGATACTCTGAAACATTTGTGAACCATGGTAGAGTGAAGCTTGCGAGTTCGAGGATTTCGCGATAGAATTGTAGATAGCAGAAGTTTTGAGTGCAAGATGTACATCACATAACAAGAAGCAGAGTTTGAAACCGCCAACTCGGCAACTGCGGCCTTAAAATTGGCTAAGTATGGAAAGCAACAGTGGTCAGTCGGATTTGTCGTTTGATTATATAGATGGAGATAAAGAAATGTCAGCCCGCCAACGCTGGAACCCGCGAGCATAGAAAGGCGACTAATTATATAACCAAAGAGCCATAATACACGGGAAGAAGAAAAGGGAAAAAGGACCAAGGATTCACGATGGAATTGTAGATCACAAAAATTTTGAGTACAAGATGTGAACCCGGTAGTCAATTTGTATATTGCGGAGGGTCGGATGCCAACTGTTTCGTACCATTGTGTTCAGTTATCACTAGTAACAGCACAACCAATCTATATTAGGAACAAGAGGAAGTTAGTGAGGATGGAAGGCAGCCACAGATACTTTGAAACATTTGAATGCATAATTTGTAACACGAAACAGTATCCAAGAGTTGGACATTTCGTGAACCCGACAACAGGAGGATCCAAAACAGACTGACAAGGTCTCTACAGAAAATGTGAGGTCGCAACGTTCAAATTGTATCACTCCGAACATTTGAATCCATAATCTGTAACAGGGAAGAGCAGACGATGTCGGAATCCGGTAGTCAATTTGTATATTGCAAAGGGTGTGATGCCAACTGTTTCGCACCTCTGTGTCCAGTTGTCACTACTAAGAGCTAATTTAGTATTGAAAATAATTTTTTAGATACTTTTAGATACTTTATAGAAATTACCATCCATAAACAGTGGAAATCTCCACCCTGCTAGCCCTGGAATTTGTCTGTCAATTTGTATATCGCGGAACAGGGAGCGTTGTTTGGAGGGCACGGAACAATAGAAGTGCAATGTTGAGTCAGCCAATCTGCAGGTCCGCTTGTCAATTTGTATATCGTGGAATTCTGACTGCTATTTGTAGGGCACGGAACAATGGAGGCCCAATTTTTAGCCCACCCGCCCAAGAACCCGCAATCCAAAATGCGGGACTAAGTATCTTGCAGAAGAACATCTAGTGTTTGATTATTAATGCAAATGCTTTTGAACCCATGTTGAGCTCTCACCAGTTAAGGCATAAATTGTATATCATAGAAGTATCTTTTGTGCAACTGTGTCCAAATGTCACTAGTAAGAGTATTGTTCATGTATATCAAGAAGGAAACCACGACCCGTGAACAGGAGGATCCAAAATAGGGTCACAAGGTCTCCCCAGAAGAGGTGAGGTCCCAACGGTCAAATTGTATCGTTTGGAACATTTGAATGCATAATCTATAACATGGAAGAGGGGATGATGTCGGAACCCGGTAGTCAATTTCTATATTGCGGAGGGCTGGATGCAAACTGTTTCATATTAGTGTGTGCAGTTGTCACTAGTAAGGCTCACTAGTAAGAGCATAACCAATGTATATTAGGAAGGACAAGAAGTTAGTGGCGATGGAAGATAGCGAGAGATACTCTGAAACATTTGTGAACTGTGGTAGAGTGAAGCTTGCGAGTTTGAGGAGTGCACGATAGAATTGTATACCACAAAAGTTTTGAGTGCAATATGTACATTACGGAACAAGAAGAAGTAGAGTTCAAAACCGCCAACCCGGCAACCGCACCCTTAAAATTGGCAAAGTATGGAAAGCAACATCGGTCTGTCGGATTCATCGTGTGATTAATCTGTATCGAACATTTGAATGCATAATCTGTAACACGGAAGAGCGAACGATGTCGGAATCCAATAGAAGTGCAATGTTGAGTCAGCCAGTCCGCAGGTCCGCTTGTCAATTTGTATATCGTCGAATTCTGAGTGCTATTTGTAGTGCACAAAACAATGGAGGCCCAATTTTGACCCCGCCCGCATGAGAACCCGCAATCCCAAATGTGGCTAGGTATGGGTACGCAATCCGTACATGCTCTATGAAATATCATGTTCATACTTTATAGTCCCATAATACAAAAGAAGAAAAAAAGGGAAAAAGGATGGAGGATTCTGCAGTGGAATTATAGATCATGGAAATTTTGAGTGGAATATGCATATCACGGAACAAAAAGCAGCAGAGTTCAATTGCGCCAACTCGGCAACCACGGACATAAAATTCAGTAAGTATGAAAAGAAATAGCGGGTGATGCAATTCACCATGCGAGGTTATAGATGGAGATGAAGATATGTCAACCCGCGAACTTTGGAACCCGTGATCATAGAAACGTGACTAAGTATATAACTAGAAAGCGATAATACACGGGAAGAAGACAAGGGGAAAAGGACTAAGTATGTCGCAGAAAAACATCTAGTGTTTAATTATTAATGCAAATGCTTTTGAACCCATGTTGAGTTCTCACCAGTGAAGGCATAAATTGTAGATCACGGAAGTATCTTTCATGCCACTGTGTTCAGTGGTCACTAGTAAGAGCATTGTTGATGTATATCAGGAAGGATGTGAAGTTGTTGGGGATGGAAGGCAGGAATAGATACTTTGAATGAAATTAATGTATATGAGGAACCCGTGGTGGAATTGTATATCACGGATTTTTTGAGTGGAAGATGTATATAACAGAACGATAAACAGATGGGTTCGTAAGCATTGACCCCATAGCAGTGGCCATAAAATTGTCTAAGTATGGAAAGGAACGGCGGTCAGCCAGATCCATCGTGTGAGGATATAGATGGAGATGAAGACATGTCAGCCCGCCAAATATGGAACCAGATACCATGGAAAGTCGACTAAGTATATATCCAGAAAGCGATAACGAGAAGGAAGAAGAAAAGGCCAGTTCGTATGTGCCAACCCAGCAACCGCGGCCATAAAATTGCCTAGGTATGGAAAGAAACAGCGGTCGGTCGGATTCGTCATGTGAAGATACAGATGGAGATGAAGATATGTCAGCCCGCCAACCCTGTAACTGCTCATCATAGAAATATGACTACGTATAAAACCAGAAAGCCACAATGGACAGGAAAAGGAAAAGGAGAAAAGGGATAAGTATCTCACAGTCGGAAAACCTTTTTTATGTTTATTAATGGCAATGTTTTTGAACCCCTGCAGGGTTCTCACTAGTAAAAGCATAAATTGTAGATCACTGAAGTTGTTTGGCTGCAAGATGTATATGACGGAACAAGGGACATAGGTGCTGGGTACCGCAAACCCAAGGCCTGGTGGCCACATAACTGGCTAAGTATTGGCCAAAGAAAGGTTTGATATCTATTTCAATAGTATTCATACTAATATGTATTAATGGAGAAAGTTTTCATATTTATCTTAATAGTATTCATACTAATATATATTAATGGATTGTTTATGTTTCAAATGCAAATGATATACCAATTTGCAGGATGCTCTTCGGTTCGCAAATTTCGTTGAAACCACGAAGATGTATATAGCACAACAAGAAGCATGAATTTGCATTGTGGCTTCAACGAAATAAACTCCTTATCATCTATTCAATTTGTATTCCTTGCAATGACATGAGCAAACGTTGACTCTCCATAAACATCAATATCTAAATTAAATTAAATGTAATCAAAATTTGGTGTGATTTAAGTAATTAAAACAACTTCAGTTGTTCCTTTATTAATGCAAATATTTTCGAACGTCTGCCAAGTTATCAGTAGTTAAATCATAAATTGCAGATCATGGAAGCTCTTTCGTTGCAAGATGTATATGACGGAATAGGGAACATAGTTGTTTAATACCGCAAACCCAAACATAATTGCCTAAGCTTTGTCGAGGAGGAAGTTTTTTGTATTTTATTCCAATGGTATTGATATTAGTATATATGCACAAATATTATCAAATAGAAGAAGTTGTAATATATCCAACATATTGAACAGCAACATTGCGTCAACACTTGAGCCTCCTTGTTGTAACTCATTAATTCATTCTATTTGATGGACCCGAAGAATCGAAGCACGACGGGTGCTCCAATTTCTTTCTTTAAATACAGAGTTGGCGCCACATAAGTATGGCTTATGAAAAACAATTCTTAAATGTAAAATGTAAGCAATGAACAGAGAAGGCTTTATTTAAATTGAAGTAGTGGGCAGGAGAAAGAAAATCTTGTCATCCATGTTTAACAACACAGGGGAAGAAGGTACAAAATAAAATTAAAACAAATACCAGAGATTGGAAAATACTATTCAAAAATAAACCATAATTATTCTATATTCAAATAAGATGGGTTACAAAATACAGTTGAGGCTATTTGCCACAAAGATTGTGATTTGGCCTACCGCCGACCAATAACAAATATGTACATTGATGAAGCTTCTTGACAGTTTTCTTGACGTTCAAACCCTTTATTCGTAAAAAACGAGTTGAATATCAATTTCAAGTTTTGTACTTAATCAGTGCTACCAACTACATCTATCCCAGTTTTTTGAATAGCCTGTCTCTTCTAGATATGGCCTGCTTGCAATGGTTGGTTATTCAACATTCCATTCTTTGTCAAGTATTAATTTCTCTCTGTCGTCGAAAACTTTGGGTTTAAGGTGCTTTCCTTGCAATGTTCTTGACCCTTGACATCCGAGACAACTTAGAAATGTGATCCAGCTTGATTTCAAAGTGGACGGAGTCGTTTTATGTCACAA
>ML789333.1:412819-426593 GCA_009831015.1 Picea engelmannii
ATATATATATATATATATATATATTATTGTTATGCAAATTTAAAATGCAGGCAAAAGAAATTACCAGATCCCATAATATTCCACTGTCTGTTAATTTTAATGGGAGATGTCCTCGAGCTTTCCAGTTATCAAAGCCCATCTTTTCCAACCTGTCTGGTCGGTTCTGACTTTTGAAAGCATAATTAATGTATATTGGGAAGGGTGGAAAGTAGCGGGGATGGAGGTGAGAAACAAATGGTTTTAAATTTTTTGAACCCGGAAAATCGTCAACTCGCTAAACTTTCAAAAGTCCACTAAGCATGGAAATCTAGGTAGAATAGACAAACTCATTGCAGGCAGAGGCACGGTTGTGATTTCGAGGAGTGTCGGGTCGAATTCTAGAGCACAGTAGTTCTGGGTAAAATATGTATACACCGAACACGACCTGTGATAGTTCAATAGAACATCCGTGAAGCTGTGTCCATAAAACTGGATAAGTATGCAACCGAATGGCGGTCGATCGGAATGACCACAGAAAGGAGAGAAACTATAGAGCCAGAAATGTAGTTTAGAAGAGGAAAATGAAAGGGAGAGAACAACTATATCACTCACATAGCTAAACCTACTCTCTTAACTATGAACCCATGGCAACACAGAATCCATGGAAAAAGCATCACCAGCTATGAAATATAGTTTCAAGCCGACAAGCTCTGGTTCAACGTGCAAGAGATTCAATTTACATCAACTGCATTTTTTTAGTATGTTATTTTATCTTGATAGTATTCTATGCAGACCCCAATGCAAAAAAATGTAACAAGAGATCCAACTGTGGATGCAGCATCCCAACATTGCAAACCCTAGGCAAAAAGGAAAAACCAGCAAATAACAACCCAGATAAGAAGCACCAAAAGGCCCAACTGCATGCGTAGGACCGGAACCCTACAAAGTCAAATCAAACAACAAGAAACAACATACAGTGAAGAAAGAAGCAAGCAGCGACCACCCCACCAGGAATGACGCAATTCCAATCGCAATTGCAGAAACCCAAATGTGCAAACTGCAACAACACGAACATGCAAGCAAGAACAACAACAACATGCAAATAAGAAATCAGTGGAGATGTAAAAAACAAGCATGAACCAGTGAACCAGCAATGTCACTGAAGCATATAAATTTTAAAAACGGAATAAAATGTATTGTAACAAGCCTGTTAAGTAAGCATTCAACGCTGCCAAGCATGTTAGGTAAACATTTAAGTCTGTCAGAAATTATCTGTAAACATTTAAGAAATAAACGCAATGTGGTAGCTCTCTGATGTATCCCAAAATTATTATATTTTTTGTAACAATAGTTCGAACACCAGAGAATGTATTGGAAGGCCAAACTTTGGATATGCCAGCATATCAAACATTGTCATAAATTTACCTAGCATAAAATGCTAAACCAAACATTCAAATTAATGCTAGCATTAATCCACCTTCGACGAATGCATAACAAAAGACATGATTCAAAAAGACAATATACGATCAAATACTTTGGATATGCCAACATATATAACATTGGGAATAGCAAAGCCAGCAATAAGACCTCCAATCCGTTGTCCAATTAGATCATGACAAATATGGTACTTTTTTATATAAAAATCGATGTTTTCAGTTGCCATGTTCCAACAATAAATAATATGGAAATATTTGTGGTCAAAGGACAAACTAATATGAAGTCAATGATGTATCGATCGCTATAGTCCCTCTATGCCTACGGCAGGGACTAATAACTATAAAATCGATGTTTTCAGTTCCCATGTTCCAACAATATATAATATGGAAATATTTGTGGTAAAAGGACAAACTAATATGAAGTCAACGATGTATCGATTGATATAGTCCCTCTATGCCTACGACAGGGACTAATAACATTTTTATCCAATACTTGTTTATGATAAAAGTAGTTAATACTCAATTAAAATAATTTTTTTATTTATTATTTATTTATAGTAAAAGTCCTTAATACTCAAAAAAAAATAAGAAAATAAATTACAATATTCAAAGTTTTTAATATTTTTAATAAATCTAAATTATTTTCAATTATTAAATATAAATACTATTTTTTATTTTTATAAATTTAATAATCTTAAATTATTTAAAATATAAAATATACAAATTTATATTGCTAATATAAAATATAATATACAATGTAATAAAGTTCTAAGATACTATCATTCAACCATGTCCTTCAAAATTTAAGAGGTGCAGCATTTTCCATTGCACCGGTCACTTACGGCAGGACTATAAAGGTTGGGGAATAGTGGATGATACAGAGGATTCAGAGCTACAAGAGAATTTATACAACTCTTCACCAGAGGTTACCACAAGCGAATTCAGGGCTTTCCTCTTCCCAATGGACGTTACCATCCCTTCCTCACCCCCGGGGAGTCTCATGAGTAAGTTATGTTCTCATTGCCCTGTGTTTTTTTCTACATTAACTTGTATGGAAAAAGAGACTTTGGACGCTTCTGAATGGTTAAAATGGAATACTTATTTTGAGGAGAGGCCCATGGTGGTGGTTGCGTTTGTTGTTGGGCCCGTTGTCGGGAACTCTCTCCGACAGGTGCATAAGGATCCCTTATTTGTATCACAGTAGGACGAAGTCTTCCAGGAAACTTCCAAGAGTCTCGATCCTATAGAGGTCCTAGGTATTGATACTACACACTCTTATGCTCCAGTGGAACCCTACCAACCTTATTCCACCTCCAAGTTTCCCTTAAACCCTTGCAGGAACCCTGCCACACTTTCTGGTTATCGTGAATTGGAGGAAATTGAATCCTCATTAAAAGAGGTTTTAGATTCCCTGATACCTTACCTTCGTGACCCCTCTGCCACTGTCCCTTTACCCATATTTTTGGGGAACCCTTCGTATAAATATTTGTCTCGAGACGGGGAAGCCAGTACTTCTTGACCTGATGATGTAGGTAATGGTCAGGAATTTGCTTGGTCACGTGGCCTAAGTATTGAGTACTCCCCCATTAAAACTCATAGTGCTAGAAAAAAGTGTTCAACCTCTTCCTCCCAACAACCTGTTACTATTTCTCCTTCCACTGATAGTGGGGCACTTAGAGCGATGAAATCCCTTGCACGGGAAAAGTAATGATTTATCTATTCCTAAATATTCGAGGGGTAGGAGGCTCCCTAAAAATGGCCTCTATTCGACGTATGTTAGATAAAAACGTGCTCGGATATCTTATTTTTACAGGAAACTCTGGTCCCAGAACAAAAATCTAGAACCTTCATGTGTAGTCTGTGTCTCTCTTGGGTCACTTGTGTTGTTAAATCAGTGGGGACCTCGGGAGGTCTATTGGTTTCATGGGATCCAAATGTATTTGATTTGGTACCTTACCTCTCTGTTGGTGGCATTTTATTGACAGGAATATGCAATGCTAGAAAGAAGAAGCTTATTTTATTAAACACATATGGCCCTTGCATGGAGAAAGAAATTCTGGAACGATGTAGCGGACAGTGACATTCTCTCACACAAAAATTTGATCATAGCGGGAGATTTGAATTTCACAGTCTCACCTGGAAAAATTTGGGGTGGATCAACACAGGCGGGTCCTCTATCAAAATTTTTCAAATCACTTTTTTAGACCAATCAGTTAATTTATATCCAACCGGATAGAATTGTCCCCTCATGGAGGAACGAGTGCAAAGGGACTAGCTCTATCACCAAACGATTGGATATATTCTACATTTCTGAAGAGCTTCTATCTTGAGTGGGTTTATACCATTCCTGGGTGGAATATCCCTTTGTTTCCGATCATGCTCTGATCCTATTACAACTAGAGATCAGGTCAACTTACAAACCTTATCCGTTCAAACTAAATTCGCAATGGCTTCAATAAAAGGACTACATTTCCCTTGTACAGAAGATCGGGACAAACCCACTGTACCTATCTAAAGGAGGCATGTAGCGTAGAATCATTTGGAAACTAAAGGATCTAAAGAAAAAGACTAAGCTTTGGATCAAGGAAAAGAATAAAAAAAACCTTTTGAGGTTGGAGCTTTTGGAATCGGAGATAAATGAATATCTCATGCATCGGGCCAATAGTGAATTTACCAGGGATATAGAGCAGAATTTAAGTAATTTGGAACATGAACGAAACACCTTACTTAGAGCATAGGAAGAGTTGTGGAGGCAACGCAGCAGGGCTATATGGATTCAAGGAGGTGACCAGAACACAAATTTCTTCCATCAATATGTCAGTTATAGAAGAAACCTCAAACACATATGGGAGATCGTAGATTCCACTGGTCGTTGTCATACCGATCAAGAGAATATAAAAGTTGAGGCTATGAAATATTTCAGTGATTTATTAAAGGCATAGGATCATCAAACAACAATTGAACAATGCAGAGTTGATGGGCTCTTTTCATGTATGGTAAGTGTTGCAGAAGAAACTTCCCTATATCGGCATGTTAACTTAGAAGAATTAAGGGAGGTATTATTCATGTTTAAGAAAGATAAGAGTCATGGGCCCGATGGATAGACTGTGGAATTATTCACTTTCTTTTTTGATCTAGTGGGTGTCGACCTGTTAGAAATGGTTGAGGAATCTAGGATGAAGGGGCGGATAGCATGCGGCCTCAATTCAAATTTTATAGCCCTCATCCCAAAGTCAAATAAGCCAACAAATTTCAATGACTTCAGGCCCATATTTGTCTGCAATCTTGTATACAAGTTAATTTCTAAGATCATATCAAATCGTGTTCGACCGATCCTATCCAGATCCCTCTCAGTTGAACAACTCAGCTTTCTGAAGGGCCGACAAATACAGGATGTCATTGGCACTGCACATGAAGTCCTTCACAGCATTAAAAAGAAGAAATATAACTCAATTATTCTGAAGTTGGATCTTCAAAAGGCATATGATTGTATTGACTGGGATCTACTAAGAATGATCTTATTACAAATTGGATTTGGGGTACATTTCACCAACTGGATAATGAGTTGCGTCTCTACGTCTTCCTTTGTTGTTTTAGTAAATGGGGAAGCTACAAATTTCTTCAGGAGCGGCTGCGGATTACGCCAAGGATTCCTTTTATCCCCTTTGCTATTTATCCTGGTATTGGAAGGTCTTATCTTACTACTTAAAGAAAGAAAAGCGGGAGGGAAGATCTCAGGCATAAGAGTCTCTAGAATGATCAAGATCCTTCATATTTTATTTTTGGATGACATATTAATCATGACAAACACCTCTATCAATGAATGGATAGAAATCGATGGCATCATCAATTTTTTCTGAAAAGCTTCAGGCTTAAGGGTAAATGTACAGAAATCAATTGCACTACATGCAGGATTATCGGAGGCAGACTTGGCACCGTATAGGACTGTTCTTCCATATAAATTTTCAATGATGTCCACAGGGTTTAGATATTTGGGTTTTTACTTGACTACTGGGCCACAAAAAAGTGTTGACTGGAACTGGCTACTATCCAAGATGGAGAAAAAAATAGATCGTTGGTGTAATAGATGGTTAACATTGGGTGGACATTTTATTTTGGTAAAATCGACTCTTGAAAGTATGCATGTTTACTGGATGTCATTGGAAACCATCCCATGCTCTGTATTAAACAAGATCAGAATTATTATGTTCAATTTCCTCTAGAGAGGAAATAAGGACTCTTCATGTTTACATCTTTGCAGATGGGATACTCTAGCTAAACCAAAAATCTATGGAGGTTGGGGGTTCTGCAATATATTTCACTTCAGTAAATCCTTAGCTAAAAATACATTATGGAGGGTTCTAATGGGTGGAGGCATATGGCATGATGTTATAAAAGATAAATATTTTCCATCTACCACGCTTATAAACTGGCTCAGATCGCCGACTTTCATTTCGACCACAGTCTCAAAGATTTGGGGTGGCCTCTTGAAATATACTCACCTGATCACGCAATGGCTTATGGATACCTGGTTCAGGACACCTTGTGGCTATTGGTAGAGACAAGATCCTGGGTTTGGAGGACAAATCCATTCTCTCCCTGGAACTTGTTTCTTTCTTAAGACAGAAAAAAAATATCAGTTCTCTCACAGGCGAGGAACTTAGTTGTACAAGTCAGACACTCGACCAGCTGGTACAGGTCTAGGGACCTTGGCCTTGTGGGTTCGATGGTTGTTGAATGGGAATGTTACCACATGGCTCTCAACAACGCGGGAGTCTCCATATTTGATGGCGATGACACTTTAATATGGACGAGAGGTGACCATTCAGGGTACCTCTCTGCAAAAAATGTTTACTTGGCTCTTATCTCCACTCAGGATTGCATGGGTATTGATGGATGAAGGCACATCATATGGAAATGAGACATCCAACTCAAGATAAAATTATTCACCTGTCTAGCAGCGGAGGGCAAGATTCAAACACGGGATACACTCTGGAAAAAGGGTCGGGAAGGCCCTAGTCAGTGTCCATTATGCAAGAGCTTTGTCAAAGACATAAACCACGTTTTCATTAATTCTATCTTCACAAAATCAATCTGGAAATGATTAAACACTCTCCTAAGTTTTAAGGATGCATGGACAGGTTCAACATTGACAGATTGTTTTAAATCCTGGACAAAGGAGAAATCAAATATATCATACCTCCCGACCCTTACCTGTTGGTATATCTGGTTGGAGAGAAACTCTACGATATTCGAGAATATTTCTCCCTCTGTTATTTCAATAACCATTAAAACTATGGGTTCCCTCAAAAGGAATCTAGTTATACAGAAACCTTTACAAACCCGTACTTGTTCTTATTATCACTAGTCGGGATACACATTAGCTTGTTTTGATGGTGCAGCTCGGGCTAATGGAAAACAATGTGGAGCCAGGGGTATCTTAAAAACAAATGAGTCCACTGTTATTAGACAGTTAACAAATGAGTCCACTATTATTAGATGGTTAATGAATTGCGAGGAGGGCACTAATACCAAAGCTAAACTTATGGGAGTCTGGGAAACATTGACTCTGGCACACCACCTATCTTATCTTAAACTACGGATCCGGGGGGATTCAAAGGTGGTCATAGATTGGCTAAAAAAAAGGCAGATTACAAGCATGTGCTATTGAGGGATGGAAGATCAAAGTGTTGGAATTAATCAAATAATTTCAAGAATTAAGCTTTCAGCATATATACAAGGTACACAACAAGGAGGCGAGCACTTTATCCAAGCAATCGTATCTGGAACCTGAAGGCAACATCACTTTCTACTACTAGAAAAATGGTGTGGAAGGTCCCAGAGAACACATCCATCTGTTCTAAGTGTTGTTATAAATTTTTGACTATGTTTTTTTGGTTCCTTTCTGTTTCAATTCTCCAATGATCGGATGTAGAATGTACAACCAATCTATAATGGCTAAGACTTTTTTTTGCACTCACACAACATTGAGTTTTGGAACTCTGAGCATATATCTCATGTAATATCTAAAATATCTTCATGGACAACAGTCATTTATTGTAGCCCAAGTGCACCAGTTGATGTAAAAAATTATATTCCTAATATAATTGAGA
This sequence comes from Picea engelmannii, assembly GCA_009831015.1. Lineage (NCBI taxonomy): Eukaryota > Viridiplantae > Streptophyta > Pinopsida > Pinales > Pinaceae > Picea > Picea engelmannii. The sequence continues at coordinate 420,348 of ML789333.1, forward strand.
AATTTTCTTTTTGGAAAAAGGGAAGATATTATGGCATTAACATTCAATTTTGTGCGTTAAAAATTTAAGGAAGAAATTGAAGTGTGTTTTCTTTAATTTGTTATTAATGTCTCTTGTTCTTTAATTTGTTGTTAATGTTCCAATTAAAATAGGAATTGAAAGATTACAAAACATTCTTAAATCATGTTTTTGTAGCGGGGCATATCTATTGAGCCAACCACTCTCTGTGGTTTTGAACATGCGGTTTTGAATTCTCGATTGTGAGAGAATATTTTCTACAGCTTTGAGTTGTTCGGTTTTAACAAATAATAATATGTGGTTTTGAGTTAGGCATATTTGTGGTTTTGAGCAAGGAAGTTTATGGTTTTAACAAATAATAATATGTGGTAATATTTAATTATATGTCAAACGATGGAAAAAACATATTGTTTTTCAGGATGAAAAATAATTTAATTATAATTGAAGTCATTCTTAATATAAAAAAAAAGTGCATAAATAATGTGAATATTTTTTTTAGTTTATTCAAAGTTTTTGCCTTATAATTAAGATATTAGTTAGTGCATTGCAATTAATAAAAGGAATATTGAGTACCCGGTATTCATAAAGAGATATTTTTAAAGGCAATCCAAAATAACAATTGTTACTTATTTTCTCTTCTTTTCAGTATGAGAACTACACCACCTATTCCAAAAACTCATCCTCTCAGGGGGAGGCCCCCCAAAGTCACTCTAGAGAGCCTTTACAAATATATGGAATCATCAGAAAAAAGGAGAGAAGAAAGAGATGCCAAACTCCAAATAGAGCTAGAGGAAATGCTTGATAAAAAAATTAGACCCTTCCAAGATACAATTCAAACTATACAGCATAGTTTGGTAGGGTTCAAGAGTCAATTGCAGACAATAAAGGATAGAATTCAAAAAATGGAGAAAAAAAAAACATTCAACCCAAGAAGGAGAGGTTGAAGGAAATCACAACTTGAGAGATAGGATTAAAGAGCTAGAAGCAAAACTAACCAACAATTTGACCCTTGGTAGTCTAGAAAACAAATTGGATATCGAACCCAACAAAGAGGAAATGAATAAGCTAATCGAACTGGACCGTGAGTGTAATAAAAGAGCCTTGAACCTCATAATTTTTGGTATAAAAGAACAACAAGAGGAGGATACACTATCAATAGTAAAAGAAGAATTAAAAAGTAAATCACAAATTGAAACAACTTACCTCGTAGAAGCAAAGAGGCTAGGCAAAAGAATTGATCTTAAAGATAGGTTGATCCATGTCAAAGCAAGTTGTCATGACCATAAATATAGCATACTTAGCAAATCTTTGAGCTTAAAAGGGTCGTGAATATTTATAAATGAAGACCTCATTCCCGAAGGCCAAGATGAATTAAGGAAGGAAGTTCAAAAGGTAAAAGAGGCCAAGAAAAAAGGAAAATGGGCAATAATTATAAATCAAAAAGCTATTGTTAGGGATAGAGACTAGAAGGATAATAGTAAATAGGAATTTGAGACACTCAGGATCCTTTTTTGAAACTGTCGTGGCTTTCCGTGGCACAAAGGTCCTATGATAAGTTGGATCCCAAGTGATATTGATATTATTTTTCTAGTTGAAACTTGGGAGCATGAAGAGTCTAAGATCCCTAACATAGAAGTATTTGTCTTGTGGTCAGCATGGAACAAAAATTCCTACTGTAGAGGGATAGGAGGCATAGCTTGTTATATTAGAAAGAGTATTTCTCCTCACATTCAACTTCATAATATCAACCCTCTCAATCAATACATTTGGAAAGAAATTTCAGACATCAATGCTAAGAAGATGTATATAACAATTTGTTATTTTGCCCTATTAATTCTACTTTTTATAAGAAAAACAATCTAGATAGAAATTGTCCTACAATAATTTGGAACAAGACATTTATAGTTTGAAAAATGCAGTATCCTCCTTCTATGAGACTTTAACTCTAGGACTTCAACTAACCAAGCTACTCTTTTAAGTAATGATTCCAACCATAATCCTTTATGGCTAGATGAGGACCTTGTTTTAGCTAATAGCTACAAAAGAATCTCTGAAGGCCTAACTGAGAATTTGTTTGGTATTGAATCAGTCAAGCTCTGTAGCTCTCAAGACCTAATTATTTGCAATGGATTAATGAAGTGGCCAAATTCCAACCAGATGATGTGTATTCATGGGCTAGGTGGTAGTGTTGTAGATTATGTGATATCTGATATCCCCATTTCCAACCAAATAGTAACTTTTGACCTTTTAAATGACCATGAACTCGACTCTGTTCATATACCTTTAACCCTAACTCTAAACTTTGCCATACAAAGGAGTGCCATTGAAGAGAATTCTAATAACCAAAGGCAACCGCTCTTTGACAAAAGTAAAGTTGACCTTTTCTTAAAGGATTTAAATAGGGAATTACATATCCTAGCTTATAAGGACAACATTGAAGACCTCTATCATAATTTTACAACTACCCTTTCCACTTCTATTAACAAGTTCTCTTTCGAGGTGTCATGTAAAAAGAATAATAGAACAACCAACCCTTGGTACGATAAAGAATGTAAAATTGCTAGGAAATCCATTAGGGATGCTTCTAATGAGTCCTTAAAACTCAATCAGATCAATACCTACAATTCCCTAATTAAAAGGGAAAAAAAGGGATATATCAATAAAAGGCAAGAGCAACTTTCACAATTATCTAAGCTTGATCCTAAGAAGTTCTGAAGGAAAATTCATGTTGTCCCTACAGAGGATGAAGTTTTTTCTTTAGATGACATAGAGTTCGGGGTTAATCACCTTGCAAATGGGAAAGATAAGGACATTGAAGGCTACCAGCTTGTTGATTAGCCATGCGAAGCCTGATAGGGGAATATATCAGTTTGGGTTTTCCCATCAGTGCCCAAGTTTGCTTCGTCGTGACATTGACCTCCAACCCTAAGTCGAGGACCACATAGTCTATCTCATATTCTCCTATCTGAGCATTCAAGTGTAATTCCTTATTTGTCCTTCTCTTATTACCAATTTGGTGTACTTCCCTATTCAGTAGGGGGTCTATCTTTCCTAGCTCATATTGTTTAACCAGATTTTGCAGTTCGTGTATAGCTTTCCCATATTTAATCATGTCTATAAACATATATAAGAAACTGACAAGTTTACTTACCTCTTTCCCCCCTCTGTGCGAAGCAGACTGATCGAATGCGTGAGGCATTTCATATTCTCTTATTTATGGTTGTTTTTTTGAAGAAGACCCTTGATCTGCTTTGAACTCTTGCCTTGCCTCCTCAAAGATTTTTCTTTCTTTCTTTGCATCAAAAATCTGGGTCTTTTCTGCAGCTTTTCTTACTCCTGAGTCTTCTGCAATCTTCTCTTTGGTTTCTCTATCCTGTCCCATAGCAATGCCTCCTCTTGTAATAAAAATGACTCTAGGATCAGCTTCGCAAGGTTCTGATTTGATTAATTGTACTTGTGGGTTCTGCTAAGATCCTCATATTTCTTGAAGTTTAGCCAGCAGCACAGGGCATTCCTCTATGACATGCTAGAAGGAGTTACAGTAACTACATGTTCTGCAAGGATTTTGACAATCCCTTGCTAAATGTCCTGGCTGCGTGTAGTTGTAACAGATTATTTGTCCTCGGCCTAGGCCCATACCTCCTCCTCCTCCTCGCCCTATGTATCCACCGTGAGGATTGAAGTTTCATCTCCCTGGAGAGTTGTATTGCGGAGTGTTTCCTTCTTGTTGTACTTTGCCTTGAATCTTGTATATGTCCCTCAACCTTTCATGCATGAGATCATAAGCTCTACAATCTCGATCATCGTGCCCCACTGATTTACAGAATGTACAATACAAGTTTGTGGGTATCTGAACATACTTCTGCATGTAGTAGCACTTGCCTGGGCGATGCCTATTTCTGCATACATCGCACCAGGGTAGGTTAACTTGCTTCAAGGGACTCGGCGCCCCTGAGGCCAAATACTCATGAAATAAGGGACAGTGTTCCTTATCATGGCCTTCAGATCTGCATCTTACACACCAAATATCTTCCCTTTTGTCTTTTCCCTTATCTTTCTTCATATCCTCGACCTGTAAAGACAAACTAGTCAGTTGGCTCATTATCTGGCTAATGCATGATCTAGATTCTCCCATCGGTGTTGATTCAAACTTCATGGTTATATCCAAAGCTTCTGCCTGTGATGCAATATTCTGCTGCATCAAAGGGACTCTGATGTGTGGTAACAGTGCCGCGATGAACCATTCTTTGTTCTGTTCATCAGGGATCTGAAAATATAATCGGCCTGTTAGGGTCTTGAATCTCTGATCGAACTCCCAAACAGGTTATGCTACCCTTTGTTTAATCTATTTTAGTTATGTAATACATTGTGACTCTGACTTAGGTTTCTTAAACTCTGCAATCAGCGCATTCTTGATCTCATTCAGGGGCTTAGGATATGCCAGTCCTTGGACAAGTTTCATGTACCAGCTCAGCATGCGGTCCCTTAGCGTAGTGTTGAACTGGGTCCTCTTGATGGTTTCGTCAGTGATACTCTTAATATTCCATACGGCTTCACACAGAAACCAATGTTGATCTGGATCTTTATATCCATCTCCTCTAAAGATAGGGAGTCTCATTTCATCTACCATAGAGTTGACTAGGTTCCTTGTCTAAGTAGATGTTGAGCTACCAATAACAGTGCTCTAAGGACTCTGGTAGTTCTGACTATTCTGACTACTAGGTACTATTGGGACAATAGGAGGATTAACGTTACTTACTTTAGTAGTCCGCGCAGTTCCTAAGGTTTCTGACTCACTTTGGCGTAGTTCTTTAGCTTCCCCTTCTTCTGTTATGGTGGGCTCTGGATGTTCTTTGTCGGTTAGATCTACCTCTTCTCCACTGTAGAAACCCTCTTCTCCATAGTTTTGCTTAAACAAGTTCTCAACGTGACCCCCTCGGAATACTTTCCCACTACGTGTATGTCCTACTTCTGTGTCACTGTCACTGTCTGAATTTCTAAACATTAGCCTTCTCAGATCTAGTTGATCTATTGTATCTTCAGGATGTGGTTTTCATGCAAGAGCATCTTGATTCTCAGCTTCAAAAATTGCAAAAATTTTCCTCTAGGTCCCTTGAAGAAGTATCTCTTAGCCTGACTATATGATTCTCTTCTGTCAACAGCAAATTCAGTGATATACCCTCTGATGGTACTATCAACCCAGTGATCTACAGCTCTCGATACAGTGTTGTCAACTCGCACTGGTGTCCAACCCACGGGAGGTCTAGATCTGATCTCGAACTGGGTATCGGCTAACCTAGCCAACCACTCAAACAACTCCTGGTGGATTCCTCCAAAGAAGATCTTGTGAATGTCGGTGAATATGTATCTTTGTAGCCAATCTTCAGCACTCAGTTTAGGGTTCTTGTTCCGGGCTTCAGCAAAGTCCTTCTCTTGATCCTCTACCCACTTTTGAATCTCTATCTTCGATGAAAACCACCTTGACATTCCCTTAAACAGATTATCGTCCCGGAAATGGAACCATTTGTTGGCACAGGGGCAGACCGAGGGTTCACTCCAAGAGCGCACCAACAGGTCCTAGCTACTGGCCCTTTCGGCAACACCTGCGAAGCAGATGCAGTCTCACCCAAAGCAGCTATGAGAGGGTTGCAGGACAGAGATGTCTACAACCAGGGGAATATCAAGTGGATCTTGTATAAAAATAGTCACAGCATTCATATATCACTTCTCAGTGAGATCTACTATGCACAGCGATAGATCTTGATCTAACACAGTAATGCAAATAACAGTATAACAATGACATATATCAAAGCATCAATCACTCACACAACACAAAATATACGTGGTTCACCCTCTCTCTAGGGCTATGTCCACAGAACTGTGCTTATGATATATTAGGATAAATCTTACAGTTCTGATCTGCACTCTTGGCCAGCAGATCCTCTCTCTTATTCTCTCTTTCTCCCCCCCCTCCTGTGCACCCAGTTGCAGGATCTAATCTTCACACCCAGCTGAAGATCATACAATACCAGAAGGCTCTCTCCCTCAGCACTTCTCTCTCACAATATAATGACCTCTCACCACAACAATAGAGATAATTCAAATGCACTGAATCAAATGCACGCCCTCTGAATCAAATCTACTTGGCAAAACTTCGGAGCCCACTCTCCAATCCTTTTTAGTACCTCCCCGGCAACGGCGCCAAAATGTCGAGCTGCAGATATACCA
>ML789334.1:13226-39426 GCA_009831015.1 Picea engelmannii
GGAAATTACTATGGCTTCCAACTCTAAATCATGAGTGGCATAGTGTCTCTCATGCTCTTTTAACTTCCTGGACTCATAGAATATTAGATACCCATTTTGACTAAGGAATCCTCCAATCCCTTCCTTACATGCATCAATGCACACAATGGAATATTCATTTGGATTAGAAATCCTCATAATTGTTTCACTTTTCAATAAAATCTTCAAGTGTTGAAATCTTCTTTCACAATCATAGGTCCATTCAAAGTTCACACCCTTCTTTTGAAAATAAGTGATTGGGTGTGAAATCTTTGAAAATATGTCAATAAATATTATATAATAACATGAAATTCCCATGCATGACATCACCTCTGAGACATTATTTGGTATTGGCTGTACTTCAATGGCTCTTATCTTCTCAAGGTCCACAACTACCCCTTCCTTTGAAATTATATGTTCCAAATAATGTATCTACCTCTGATCAAATGAGAAGTTTCTCATTTTAGCATAAAGTTGATGCTCCCTCAATAATTGTAGCACCATCCTCGAGTTTTTCTCATTATCCTCTTCAGACTTAAAGTAAATAAAGTATGTCATACAGGCAGAAAATGAAAAATGTATCCAATTAATTTATGAAAATACCATTCATTAAAAACATGAATATAGTTGGTGCATTTGATAACCCAAATGGCACCATTGTAAACCCATAATGACCATATCTTGTCGTGGAATCCATATTGTTGATATATTCTTCTTTGATTCTCACTTGATGATAGCTTGAACTAAGGTCAATCTTGGAGAATATTTTTGCATCCTTTAGTTGATCAAAAAGATCGTCTATCCTTGGAAAATGATACTTGTTTTTCATAGTCACCTTATTCAACTACTTGAAATCAATGCATAACCTCAAGGTACCATCCTTATTTTTCACAAATAATATTGGGGAACCCAAATGAGACACACTTGGGTGTATATACCCCTTCTTCAGAAGCTCTTTAAACTACATTTTCAATTCCTTTAACTCTAGTGTACTCATTAGATAAGGGGCCTTGGACATTGGGGCTGCTCCAGGCATCAAATTAATAGAGAAATCAATATCCCTCTTTTGTGGAAACCCTAGTATCTCTTTAAATATATACTCAAATTATTTAGGACTGCATATTCCTCAATGCTTGGAAATTTATCCTTAGTTACCTCTTCCATATGTGCTACAATTATTTGGCATCCTTTTCTAAAGCTTCTTTTTAGTTGCATGGCTGAAATTTCTCTGATAGATACTATCCTTGGAATACCTTGAAGTGTTCTTAAGTTCCATTCTTCATCCAAGCAAGTAAGTTACTTATTGTAAAAATATAGGACAACATGATGCTTATCCAACCAATCCATACCAATTAGAAACTAATATGAGCCCAAAGGTATGATATTCAAATCTTCATTTGTGGTCCATCCATTCATGTCCATTAGACATTCCTTTACACACTCATTAATTCTTCTTTTGGCTCTTGTAGCTAGCTCAATCGACCAAGATTTCCTAATTTTTCTTCTTGGAAAATGAAATATTTCCACCAACTTAGGATTTATATAACTATGTCTAGCTCCTAAATCAATTAAAATAAAAATAGGTTGATCATTGATCTTACCTTACACTTCAATCATGTGAGATTGAAATTCATCTTTCTTGTTGTCCAGGGATGCATAGATCCTTGCCATGCTTCTTCCCATGTCCTCAATTGTATCATCCTATTGCACATTATGAATAATATTCACTCTTTCACCTCTATGAGGGAAATATTTTTACATGTGATCCCCCTTGTTGGAACATATTAAAAATTATAAGCCTGAAGCTTTACCCTATCCTTTTTACTTTATCTCAGAGGTCGGTTTCCAAATGATAAATCAATTTTGTTCTTATCCTTAAGGGGCACACAAGGCCCACCATCGATTAAATTCTCCCATTGATCAAACGATTCCTTTTTCCCTGACTTTGTGGAGCCGCCTGATTATTAAATGGTCAAGCCACTAGAAAATACCTCAGAGTTTTGTACTTCAGAGTTTCGTGCTTTGGGAATTTCTCCATGTCACAACTTCAAAGTCCCGATACCCGAAAGGTGTTCAAAAGATCCTATTCACTGCACATGTATACCTTCCTAATATTTGACACATCACAATGGGTAGTGGCCTGTCGAAGATTCAATAAAGTTAATTTACCGACGCATGAAGCGATAAATACCTAAAAACTAAAACCCAATTAAAATTTAAATGGTAACTTCGCGCATTCAGAGTTTAGATATTCACCATTCATCATACTCTAAATTCATGAAGTCCGAACTCCCAAAATATCTTAAACACTAAGAAGGGTTAATTAAAATTAAAGATAATTATCCGATGATTAATTGCTTCGTGATTTTGAGTTTCGGGAATCCTATCTCGAGCTATTATCAAATATCCCAAAGTCTGAAAACCCGAAAATGCTTAAAGTTAAATATGGTTAGTTAATGGGTTAAATACTATTATCTCGTGATTAATTTTTTGCTAAATCATAGCTTAGGTAAATCCAAATTTTATTCATCCAACCTCCCGATCATGAACCACCAAACATTAATGGAATTAATAGCGGATCTACAACAATGATTTCAAATAAGATCGCAGATCACCGCCTTGATATTTTCATTAAGGAAAGTGAATACATCATCAGTAAAGGTATTCATGAAATCGATACACTTAAGGTGAATAATGATATTGGAGTTTGAATTATAATTTCCATTTCTTGCAGAACAACAAGTCTTAGAAATCTAATAAATTTACGTGTTTCCATGTAAAAGGTAGCACAGTCTTGATCTTACTACTATCATGGCTCCATGGAAAATAGCTAAAGTGGTTGGTGAAAGAATGAACCCAAACAAAAATTTCCTCTCATACACCTCGCTGAGAGTTGTAGATACCATGAAAACTTGGACGCAGGTGTTTGATATCCTACAATACGATTTGATAAACTGCCCAGATGATTCAGGTGACAAGGTGACCGAAACCCATGTGACGAAGCTCGGGGATATAGCTTAATCAGAGCTGCACAAAATAGTCACACGGCCAAGGATCATGCCATACAACGACATGATCGATTGGGTTCGGGAGAACATGAACATTACAACCAGGGTCATCTGCAATTCACAGAAAGTGGTTGTCGGGTCTTTCCAACCATAGCATATCTGGGTAATGTATAAGTTATCCCTAGTTTTCAAACACAGTTACAATGTCTCTTTCCTAATGGAGTTCGACAAAGTATAATGCACACAATATGAAAATAAATACCCTAACTTGATCAAGGAATGGTGGGGACACCCTGAGAAATTTAGAGTAGACACCCATGGTATATATGCCACAACAACATTAGACTCCCATATGATTTATGTGGCTCTGATGTTGTGTAGACTTTTCGGAAGGAAGGAATCTGCTCATTTCTTGTTTCCATGGGTACCAATCATGCATGAAGTAGAATAAGGTTATTATTTGGACTGGGCCAAAATGTTATCAGACAATTTGGCCAAGGAGATCACAGAGTATCAGTCGTTGAAGGCCAAAGGGAAATCTTCCCCTTTCTACATGTCAATATACATTATGGATGCCATTTGTTTTATGATGCCATTCCCTTTGATGAGCTGGAGCTAGACTCCGACCAACATTGAGCCCATACATTTCTATCACTATAAGTCATGGGAGGATAAAGCAAAAGATTTCTTCTATGAAATATTCAACTATGTGGTGGTGCCGATGCATATCGCTCTCTATGCCTTCCCGCCTCCTAGGATTTCAGACAAGATCATGAACAACCTGGGGAAAATAGCAGACTGGTATATTGAGGAACATTTCTCCTACATCAGGTTTTTTGGGTGTTCAGTTGCCCCACTTGCTTTACCAAAGTTCCTACCAAATCGGCTAGTGTGCCGAGAGGTAGCATATAAAACTGTGACAGGGGCAATCAATAAAGAATTAAAAGTAGCACAGAAAAAGGTATGCCAAACTTTCCCTTTACAAATTGGTATGTTCTCATTGTTAGATTTTGGCCACTCGAAAGTGGAGGCCACGACCCTAGAGGACATTAAGTTGGTTGATATTGAGTTCAAGAAGAATTATCCCCATAATATCGTGACAAACCACATGGCTCTATACAATCTAAAGAGATACAAGCATGAAGATTCCCCACAGGATGAAATATTCCAGAGAGTAAGGTCATACTAGGAAGTGTTGAGCAGAGTCCAAACTCTGCCTCCACATCAATTAGCCGAGTTATACAATTTCCAAAGACACAGAAGAAATAGTTTGCCTAAAGTCTTACAGGGAGAAACTCAAACACCTCCATCTATAGAGGAAGTTGTGACACAGGGTTTAGAAACAGGAGGTTCTAGCGAACAGGATGATCAAGGGAATCTGAAGAAAACTGAAGTTTTAGTGCAGAAGGGGGATACTGCATTGTCAAATCCACCAAGTGATCAAGAAAAAGCTAAATCCGAAGCTTTGATAAAAAAGGGACATGATACATCACCGTCCACACCAAACAAATCAGCTACCAACACAATAGGGAAACATCCATCCACCGAGATAATTAGCCCTATCAAGTCATTAACACCCTTATAGTCAAGCCAAGGAAATCCAAATGTCGAAGTCATATTTATAGGAGACCTTACTCCTATTGTCGCAGAAGAAATTCCTCCCTCAAACTTATTTTTCAACAAGAAGAGGAGGGCCATAGTTAAAAGAGAGACACATCAAAAGGACGACACAACTGTCAAAATACACAGGGTGTTGTATGATGGACAAGCCTTAGATGAGACAGAATTCGCTATGGAAATGGTCGGCTCATTGGGAGATTTTTCCATGGAAAATCAGTGTTCAGTAGGGAACCTAGTGGAGAAGTTGAAATAGAGCAATCTGTTATTAATACAGTTGTAGGGATAGATGAGAAACATGGAAAGAGATGTGAGAAATCAGATGAATAAGGATTTTGAACAGATCAGGGCCTATGACAGACAGGAAATTCAATAAATCAAAACTATCCTTGATGAAAATTCATAGGCCAATAGAGAATTAGCCACTCAAAAAGAATAATTGATCAAACAACTTCAAGACAAGATATATTTAGCCGAAGTTACAACAATGGAGATGGCAGCTTTCCAAGCTCAGGCGTTGGAGGTGCAATAAAAGTTGGAATTAGCCCAACAAAACCTTTTTACGAAAGTGGAAGCTATTCAAAGTTGTTATCAGGTGGCAGACCTTTATCTAAATAACATTTACATTAAGGAGAGAGAAGCCACTATAGCTCGAGATACGTTCCAGGAGGCCGTTTTAATAGAAGAAAAGGATGAAGTAGCAAGGGTCCCTCGATTGTCTCTTTCTGAGCAAGCTCAAGGCGACATAATCCTGAAGACCTGGGAACAAATATGGCTGAAAGAAAAAGATTAGCCTGGGAAGTAAATAAAGTTTGTGAAGAAGCATTGTGTTCACTCGACAAAGGGTTATTGGAGGTTTAAAGAGATAGTATATCTAAGGCCCTGGGGCAGATTGACATAGCGAAAAATCAAATTAATTCCAAGACAAGCATAGAAGAAGATCGAACGACTATCCAACAATTGAAAAAAATCAACCTTATCCAGATTAACAAGTGGATAGTAAATCCCAGTTTACAGCTACAAGCTATATCTTTGGAAGCAAGGAAAATACAAGATAGTTGCCTCATATAGAAAAGAAGCTATATATTTTTGAGGCAAATAACACAACAAAACCTAATAGTCTAGTAGTGCAGTTAGTAAGCAGATGTATCCAGTGTGTCGAACACAGGAAAACCATCACATCTGGAAATAAATGAGACAAGCATAACATACTATTCACATGGGACATAATAAGATTCCAGTTGTTTCCAAACTGGACGATATGAAGAGGAAACATCCCTACATGCAGGTAAAGAGACAGAGGAAATGTAGATGGAACCTTTCAGGTTTGTATGTTATAATATTTAATACTTTCTATGAGAAGTCCAACCGTTTTAGGTTGAGGCCATTTTGTATAAATACCTAAATCAAAGACTTGTTTCAGGCTACTTCTTGTCGATTGTAACAAAGAAGACTCTTTTTATAGAGCATTAATACAAGTGCAGACAGAGATTCCAAGTTTTGTTCAAATCCGGGTTATGTGTTTCTTTGTCTTCCATTGCTCATTTTCTTTATGTATTCCTGAATAAATGTTGATTCCAATTTAGTACTACAACTACCAAAATCTTATTTTAGTAGTGATTTATTTAGTAAGTAGCTTTTCCTCTGTAATTATTGTGAGTAATAAAATACCTTCTTGTTGTGTGGATTGTTGTATTTTTATGCTTTATCAAAGGTTATACTAATCTATTTTCTTCTACTGCAATAAGGTGGGACTCTTCTATAATTGATTCCCTTCTTTGTTTCACATTTTTTTTTATTTTCCTTCACTTCATTCATTACTTCGATTTGACTCAGATACGAAATATGACCTCTGTGCTACTACAAGGTTAGTTTCATTAAGGAATTTTTTTCATATAAATGAGGTAGGAAAAGCATTTTAAAACACACTCTCAAACAAATTTCCTAATTCCTAACATTATCCTTTGAGCCTTAAGTTTAATCTCAGGACCAACACCCCTCATAGACCCAACATTTAATAGGATCATGCCTTAGTATTTTTCCCAATGTTTCTGTTATTCTGGGTTCATTTGGGGCTAGTTGTCCCTGAGAATTATTTATCAAGAATGGTGTCTTTTTTCCCTTCTTCCTTTTCTTCATCTTACCTTTATTATTATCTTCCCAAGCCTTTTGGAAAGTTGGTATTTCTATATGTTGATCATAGAGGCACTTGACTCTCCTTATTACTTCATCAAATTTATTGGGATCATCATACTGTATCTTGTGACTGAACATTGATGGCATCCTACTCAAGAACCTTTGAATCTTGAACTGATCATCCTTGATGAAGTCAAAATACTTCAAAAAATCTAAGAATCTCCTCTCATACTCATCCATGGTCATGCTTCAAAGCTTGAGTTCAAAGAAATCCTTCATCTTCCTATCATAATAACACTTGGTCAATAATTTCTTCTGAAAATATCTTTTGAAATACCTCCAAGTTATCTTCTTCTCATCAATATGTTGTACTTGTAAAAACTGGTCCCACCACATTGATGATTTTCCCTTCAATTGATAAATTGAATTCCTTCCATATGTCCATGAGGAATAATTATGAAACTAAAAATATTTCCTCATCCCCAATAGCCAAGTCTCTACATCCTCATCTTTCTTATGCTCACCATCAAAGGTATGAGGTTTGATGTTATTCATTTCTCCTTGTAGTTCATCTACCCCAGAACTTGTGCTATTATTTCTGACCGAAGATGGACTTGAACTAATCTCTTCCCTCTTAACCAAGCACCTTATTGAGTGATGGCAATATATACCAACACTTTTAGATTCTCCTCCTTTATCATGATATATGTGTCTCTTTGACTTGCTTGAGTCTATCCTCTTATCCACTTTCTTCTCTATTCTATCAAAAAATTGCAACAACTTGATGTTGATGCCATTTTCCTTCTCTTTGGATTTCATAATCCCCTCATTATCAGATTTATATCTCGACACATCTCTTTGAAGACTCTTTATAGTCTTCACCAAATTCATGCTCTCCCCTTGCCCTCTCCATGCCCATTTGATTATTTCCTTGCATTACCCATGCTCACACACAACCCTATGACATCATATTCATGGATGTATGTAACATCCACGACCACCCAGGTCAGGCCACGATACACGAGAGAACACTTTCGTTCTTTTTACGGAACAAACTATAACATACCCAACATCCAACTAAGTTATGCCACTTAAATTTTTCGAACTGCATGCAATTAAAATATATACACACAGAGCTCTTGCGAAAACATATATATAAAATGTAAACATACAAATACATATGTAAATGCACGGATTCACATGAAAAAAAAAATAATCGTATACACGTAGCATATACAGTAAATACCCATAAACATATAGAGAATTATAACCACACATAGGATAAACCCATAAAAATGAACACGTAAATAATAATGCAACATGTAAATTTATCACACAATTGGCACTTATCTTGGAAATAATATCACCAACTACGTGCAGACCTTCCATGAACCTCCCAACCTTAGACCACACTACTCATCACTCTCAGCAGTGGGTCACCCCCAAGATAGGAATAAACTCCACTCAAGTAAAGGGATTCCTATCCAGGATAATGGTTCATAGACAATAGGAAATACTCCATCACAGGTGCCAAATCAAACTAACAGCCTACAGTCTCTCATTCCCCACATGTCTATCCCACCCCAGGAAGTGTGCCCCTTCTCTTCTCAACAATCCTTCAGCTGCCCCACTTCCTTTCCAGGCTTCAGCAACAGGCCAGATAGGAAGTCTCAGAGCCCTGTAGTTGTAGTTTAGCACCTTTAGGAAATCAACTCCCAACAATTCTCTCACCCAGAAAGGAATTTCTCACGAGCCTGACAACCCGCCTCTTCAATATCCCACGGGTCTGACAACCCGCTTCTTCAGTCTTGCTCCTAGGCTAACCAGCTACACAAAACAAGTATGGCTATGGATACAGGTTCTGATACAATGACATGAAGGTACGGAGGATAGATCAATGAGTGTGTGAATGATGTCGAAGTGATTGACTGCATGACTGAATGATGGAAGGAATGATGGAAAGAATGATGGAAGAACCCCCAAAATGAACTAATTCCCAACAATATCTATACATGTCCCCAACTTGACACTTGTCATGTTGGGAGATACTTTTTCTCACTTGTCCCCAAATTTGGAACTTAGGATAAAATAATTATCCATACTTTATATTTAAGAAATGTTAATATAATATTCGTTTTTAGCTTAATCTCCCTATCTTAGCCCTTTTCCTTAACTTTTAGCCCCCACTTTCCCTTAACTAGTGGATTTTAGTCCCCCATACTCTTTTATCATGGTCGGTATGTGCGCAACAATGTGTTTTATATTAATGCTGAGACATATACAAAAGTAGGCGCACTGACCTTTAACATATAGGATCTTCAGCCTAATAATCACAAAAATGGCTCACCAGCCTATAAAACATAGCACATACACAAAGGCTCGCTGGCCTCAATATCGCGCACACTTAATATGTTGCACGTGGTATCCTGGAATGTGCACACTTCATCATTTTACTGCGCAGTACATGTGCGCACTATGCCATGAAAGGTGCATACAAAAATGATATCAAACAACTCACCAACTTAAGTGTATTTTCATTTACATTACTATTGGGTTCAGCCTAGGGATATTACAATCCCCTCCCCTTATTTATGCACTGTCCTCAGTGCATCATGTACACATATACAAAAAAAAATTCAAAAATCATCAAAACGATGTGGGTATTCTACCTGCATTGCATCGTCATGCTCCCAAGTAGCGTCCTCATGACCTTACCAGGTCCATTGGACCTTTACAATCCCTATGACTCAATTCCATAGTTTTTTTATTTTCCAGTCCAGAATGCGTACCATATGCACTTGGAAAGCGCCTTCTTTCTCCACCTGGATCACATTCCAATCAATAACATGATTAGCATTAGGTATATATTTCTTAAGAAATGATACATGGAATACATTATGAACAGAAATATATGCAGGCAATGCAATCATATAAGCCACTGGACCAATCCTCTCTAGGATTTCAAATGGCCCACAATAGCGAGCTGCCAACTTTGAACAATTTCCCAACTTCAGGGAACTTCTATTGGCTTTCACTTTCAAGAATAGATGGTCCTCAACTTTAAATTTCCTTTGAGTTTTGCGCTTATCTGCATAGCTTTTCTACCTGTCTTGGGAAGCCTTTAATTTTTTATTATTATCAACATTTGCTCCTCCATTTCCCTGAGCAAATCTGGCCCAATCACTGCTCTATCTGTCGGGTTATCCCAACTTACCAGTGTGTTGCACTTTCTGCCATATAGTGCCTCAAATGGGCTCATCTTTAGAGATTCTTACTACCCATTGTTATAAACAAACTCTACTAAGTGTAGGTAGTCTTCCCATTTTGATGGTTTATCCATCACATACATCTTCAACATATCTGCAATCACTTGATTCACCCTCTCTATTTGTCCATATGATTTTGGATAATAGGTTGTACTAAAATTCAAATTTGTTCCAAACCCATTAAATAATCTTTTCAAAAAATTTGAGGTAAATTTTGGATCTCTATCAGACAAAATTATCATGGGTATTCCATGTAACCTAGCAATTTGCCTCATATAAACATCAACAATGTTGGCTTCCTTGTGAGAGAGCTTAACGGGAATAAAATGGGCATCTTTAGTAAGCTTATCCACCACTACCATGATAGAATCATGTTGCTTGTTTGTTTTGGGAAGTTTGGTGATGAAATCCATTGTTACAACTTCCCATTTCCACTCAGGAATGGGTAATGGATGTAGAAAACTAGCTTGGTGTCTATGCTCAGCCTTTACCTTTTGACATTCCAAACATTTGGCAATAAAATCAACAACTTTTTTCTTCATGCCTCGCCAATAATGTTGGCTCTTGACAACTGCAATAGTTTTATGATAACCTGGGTGCCCAACATAAGGTACATTACGCATTTCCCTCAATATCATATTTTTCAATTCATTATAATTTGGTAGATAAATTCTTCCCCTGTACATGAGAATTTCATCATTATCTAGCTCATATTCTCCAATTTTCTACTGCAAATAACCTTGCTATAATTTTGCCACTAATTCCTTGTATTGCAAATGTAATTTTGTAGCCTCTATAATTTGGTGTTTCAAATCCGATTGGTACATGCTAATGGTTGTAGCATGCATTTCATGCACTCTTCTACTGAGTGCATCAACTACTTTGTTCTCTTTCCCCTTGATATGCTTTATATCAAAGTCATATTCACTTAGAAATTCTAACCATCTGCTTTGCCTAACATTTAGAGTTTGTTGATCAAATAAATATTTCAAACCATTAAGGTCTATCCTTAGCTCAAACCTTTTCCCCATGAGGTAGTGTCTCCATTTCCTCAAGGCATGCACTATGGTTTCCAACTCCAAATCATGAGTGGCACAGTGTCTTTCATGCTCCTTCAACTTCCATGATTCATAACATATGATAAATCCATTTTGAGTGAGGACTCCACCAATTCCTTCTTTACATGCATCTGTGCATACAATCAAGTCTTCATTTGGGTCTGTAATCCTTAGTATTGGATCACTTGTTAATAATTGTTTCAAGTGTTGGAAACTATTTTCACAATCCAATGTCCACTGAAACTTCACACCCTTTATTTGCAAGGAAGTTATTAGGTGTGCAATCTTTAAAAATCCTTCAATAACTTTCCTATAGTAGCCTGCAAGGCCCATGCATGATCTGACCTCTATCACATTCTTTGGCACTAACCATTCTCTAATGGATTATATCTTCTCAGGATCCACTGTTATCCCATCCTTCGAAATGATATGTCCCAAATAATGAATTTTCTTCTGATAAAATGTTGACTTGCTCAACTTGGCATACAACGGATGCTCCCTTAATAATTGCAACACCATTTGCAAATGATGCTCATGCTCTTTTTCTGATTTATAATATATAAGAATTTCATCCAAAAAGACAATGACAAATTTGTCTAAATATTCTTGGAAAACACTATTCATTAAGCACATGAAAACAAATGGTGCATTTGACAATCCGAATGGCACCACTATGAACTCATAATGACCATACCTTGTCCTGAAGGTGGTCTTGTTGATATCTTCCTCTTTAATCCTTACCTAATGGTATCCTGACCTGAGATCTATCTTTGAAAATATCTTTGCATCCTTCAATTGATCAAAGAGATCATCAATCATTGGCAAAGGTTACTTGTTTTTTACAGTCACTTTATTCAACTGTCTGAAATCAATGCAGAGTCTTAATGTCCCATATTTATTCTTCACGAACAAGACTAGGGAACCCCAAGGTGACACACTTGGGCGTATATACCCCTTCTTCAGAAGTTCTTCAAGTTGCGTTTGCAACTCCTTCAACTCTGGTGTACTCATTATGTAAGGAGTCTTTGACACCGACACTGCTCCAGGCATTAAATTTATAGAGAAATCAATATCTCTCTTTGGGGGTAGTCCTAGTACCTCTTGATCACATCTTCAAAATATTCCAGGACTACATAATCTTCCAAATTTTCCACCTTATATTTAGGTGTCTCTTCCATATGTGTTGCAAATATTTGACAACCTTTCCTGTAACATTTCTTCAGCTGTAATGCTGAAATTTCTCTGATGGTTACTGCCCTGGGAATTCCCTGCACTTTCCTTAGACTGCCTTCCTCATCCAAGCAATTAAATGCCTTGTTATGACAGTCTAGGATAGCACGATGCCGATCCAACCAATCCATCCCAATTAGACAGTCATAAGAACCTAAAGGCAATATGTTCAAATCCGCCCTGGTGTTTAGTCCATTCATGTTCGTAAGGCATGACTTAACCATCTCATTAACTTTTCTTTTGGCTCCGGTACCCAGCTATACCAACCAAGATTTTCCATGCTTTCTTCTTGGAAAATGAAAACTTTCCACCATCTTAGGATCTATATAACTATGACTAGATCCTGATATAATTTGGTTGTTGATCATACCTTCCACTTCAATCATATGTGATTGATACTCTTCTTGCTTGTTGTCCAGGGCTGCATAGATCTTTGGTACACTTCTTCCCATGTCCTCCATTGTTTCATCTTGTTGTACATTGTGAACAATCCTCACTTTTTCACCTTTGTGAGGACAATTTCTGAACATATGATCTCCTTTACAACCCCAACATTGAATAGGTGGCTTCCTTGGCCTTTGACCTCCTGTCTCAATCGTTTTGGGTTCTCTAGGAGTTGGCTATCCTTGAGTATTATTTCTAAAGAATAGTGGCTTAGTTCCCTTCTTCCTCTGATCCACCTTGAATTTCTTTTTGTCTTCCCAATCTTTTTGGAAAGTTGGCCTTGCTTTTTTCTGATCATATAGGCATTTAGCTCGCCTTATGGTCTCCTCCAAAGTATTTGGATCATATTGTATTTTGTCATTGATGAATGATGGAAATCCACTCAAATACCTTTGAATTTTAACTGTCTCATCCTTGATGAAAGAAACATACTTCAACAGTTATAAAAACCTTCTTTCATATTCATCAATGGTCATACTCCCAAGATTGAGTTCAAAGAACTCTTTCATTTTCTTGTCATAGTATCTCTTAGTCAAGTATTCTTCTCAAAATACTTCTTGAATTCCCTCCAAGTAAAAATTTTCTCTTTAATGTGCTACACCTCCATAAATTGATCCCATAACATGAATGTATTTCCCTTGATTTGATAGATGGAAAGTCTTCCCTCTACATGAGAAGAATACTTGTGCAATTGAAAATACTTTCTCATGCCCAACAACTATGTTTCTGCATCTTCATCCTTCTTGTGCTCACCATCAAATGTAGGAGGTTTGATTTTGTTCATTTCTCCTCGCAGTTCATCCACTGCACAACTCTTATTCTTACTGAAAGGGGATGGACTTGATCTTCTATGTGATATCTTATTGGAAGGCCTTAGGGAGTGGTGGTGATTTCTGCTAACACTTCTTGCTCTTCTTTTCTCATCAGGAGACCTGTGACTTCTTGATTTGTTTGAGCCACTCTCCTTATCCAATTTATTTTCTATTCTGTTCAAGATCTACATTAACTTCATGTTGAAGTCATCCTACTCCTCCTTAGCTCTCATAATCATTTCATTATCATATTTATGGATTTGGACATCCTTCTAAAAAATTTTAATGGTCTCTACCATATTCATGTTTTCATCCCTTCCTTCTCCATGTCCATTGTAGTTTGTTCCTTCAATGCCCAAATGGACATCCATCCCTCTTATCTCATCTTCCTGGATGTATGTCCCCTGTACTCCTTCCATTAATATGGAATCTATGTTGATTCTTATCTGATCTATTTGTTGTTAACTCTGCAAAATGTGCAGCCAACAAAACTTTGTGAGGATAATTGTTTCAACAATTTCATGAAAAATATGAACCATTCTAGTTCAATAATATATCAGAATTATTTCTTCTGATTTCTTGAAACATTGAGTGCCCAGATCAATTTTCTAGGTAGATAATTATATTCCACTGTCCAATACCTTTCCAAAACCTACTCCCATGCTCAATTCCGAGTCTTGAGCAGCAAGTTATGGTTATTTGAAATTTGACCATTAATTTTTCTGTTCATTTTTCAACTTGGTGCAACTCTGCGTTGTAAATATGGAATTTCGCACCTAATCCATTGGATTTTTAGCAGGATCTCAATTTTGTTTCTTCATATACATATTATAGACACTTTGTCCAAGTTTCACCATTTTCTATGTTCCAGACTGCTAGTTACGACCTGTTGAAGTTTTAGACCAATTTGTGTTTTTGGTTTGAAATACTACAGGTACCTTATTTTCCATATTAAACAATTTTAACATGCCCAAAAATTTAATTCAGCTATGGGAATGTCTTATATGGTTCAATATATTTCCTTTGAATTCTCCTACGCCTCAAGCTGATTTTGGAGTAGAAAGTTATGACTCTTTGAAGTTAGATGGGTCTTAAAATTTACCCTCCATTGTTTGTGCTATAACTTTCTCATAAAAGCTCCATTTGACGAATGGTTTACACGATTAGAAAGATCTCTCCGAGCTCTTTCATTTGAGTTGAAAAGATTAAGTGTTTCTTTTAATCATCTGTTCTCGTGGTTTTCGAGTACTTAAAAACGCTCTTGAGGGCCTCAAAAATGCGCTGCAAAAAGATGACATTCAAATGATATAAAACGTCACAGAAAATCACTGGTTTTTTGCTATTGTTCACCATTCGAACAACTTCTCGTGCACAAAATTCAACCTGTACACTGATATATAGCATGTGTAACAACACCACAATGTAAATCATTCTTTGTGCACTTATAACTATTGTATATCACTTCTCTGTTGCACCAATAACCGAGGCACACTACTTTTGTGTCGCGCGCCAATATCCACTACGCATAGTTTTGGTTCTTGGAATATTACTTGTTGCATGAACTTTTTGTATCGTGCGCTGATATTATGTTCACATTTCACTCTACGCACTACACCATACCAAATTTTAGTATGCCCCCACCGCGCACGAATAGTCTGTGTGCACCATTAACTAAACTGTCGTGCTACAACATATACCCACATTGTGTGCGCACCAACAAAGTTTCTCTGCGCTCTACCAATACTGCGTACACCACGTGCACCATTATTATGTGTGTGCACACCGCGTGCACCCACACACCAACATTTTTCCGCACGGAGCCAAAATTTAGCGCGTACACCCACACACCAACATTTTTCCGCACGGAGCCAAAATTTAGCGCGCACACCCACACACCAACATTTTTCGACGCGCGCACCCCATACACCAACATTTTTCCGCACGGTGCCAAACTTTAGCGTGCGTAGCCGCACACCAACATTTTTCCACGCGGCGCAAAAATTTAGCCCACACACCAGCATGCCAATAATTTTCCACACAATGCCCAATCTTTACTTATCACAAGCTTTTTATTCTGCCCACCTGCGCACATTCATTTTTATGCGCATCAATTCCTCGTGAATTCCGCTGTAGAAATTGGGGATTTTGCTTGACTTTTTCCCAATTTCTACCATAGACATTTTGCAACTATGAAATTTATTCAATTTCACCCCAATAATGTCAATTCAACCTCTATAACAACAAATTGTTGTGCGTTGACATTTATGGAACAAATTTTTCCCAAACTCAATTCACGAATTGAGAATTTTAATTATAAAATTCACTCCAACTGTCATGGATTCACTGTGACTTCAAATTCGACCAATTTCAGGTCTGCATTTGCTAGAACATATATTAAATCAAAAATATCTCATGACATGGCTGAATTTCTCAATTTTCCCATGAATTTAATACAGAAATTGGGGCTTTTCCCAATTCTATGTCGTTGCTGCTAAAATGTACCATGGATGATCTGCAACTTGAAATTTGGCCACTTCAAAATAAATCCTCTATGAAATTTTTCTTCAACTCAGCTTTCTAGGCCCATCCAGGATCAATGTTGAAAACTGAAGCTCTAATACCATGTTGTAACGTCCTCGACCACCCAGTTCGGGCCACGATACATGAGAGAAAACTTTCGTTCTCTCCGCGGAACATACTGTAACATACCCAACATCCAATTGAGCTATGCCACTTAAAATTTTTGAACTGCATGCAATTAAAATATATACACACAGAGATCTTGCGGAAACATATATATAAAATGTAAACATACAAATACATATGTAAATGCACAAATTCACACAGAAATAACAATAATTGTATACATGCAACATATACAGTAAATACCCATAAACATATAGACAGTTATAACCATGCATAGGATAAACCCATAAAACTGAACATGTAAATAATAATGCAAAATGTATATTTATCACACAATTGGCATTTATCTTGGAAAGAATATCACCAACTGCGTGCAGACCTTCCACAAACCTCCCAGCCTTAGACCACACTGATCATAACTCTTAGCAGTGGGTCATCCCTGAGATGGGACTAAACTCCACCCGGGTAAAGGGATTCCTAACCAGGCTAATGGTTCATAGACAACAGGAAATACTTCGTCACAGGTGCCAAATCAAACTAAAAACCTATAGTCTCTCATTCCCCACATGTATGTCCCACCCTAGGAAGTGTGTCCCTTCTCTTCTTTACAGTATTTCGACTGCCCCACTTCCTTTCAGGGCTTCAACAACAGGCCAAACAGGAAGTCTCAGAGCCCTGTAGTTGTAGTTTAACACCTTCAGTAAATCAATTCCCAACAATTCTCTCAGCCAGAGAGGAATTTATCATGGGCCTGACAACCCACCTCTTCAATATCCCACGGGCCTGACAACTTGCTTCTTCAGTCTTGCTCGCAGGCTAACCAACTATAGAAAACAAGTATGGCTATGGATATAGGTTATGATACAATGACATGAAGGTACAAAGGATAGATCAATGAGTGAGTGAATGATGTTGGAGTGATTGAATGGGTGACTGAATGATGGAAGGAATGATAGAAAGAATGATGGAAGAACCCCCAAAATGAACTAAGTCCCAACAATATGTATGCATGTCCCCAACTTGACACTTGTCATGTTGGGAGCTACTTTGGCCCACTTGTCCCTAACTTTGGAACTTAGGATAAAATAATTATCCATACTTTATATTTAATAAATATTAATATAATATTCCTTTTTAGCTTAAGCTCCCTAGCTTATCCCTTTTACTTAAATTTTAGCCCCTCGTTTCCCTTAACTAGTGGATTTTAGTCCCCCATACTCTTTTATCATGGTTGGTTTTCCCGCAACAATGTATTTTATATTAATTCTAAGACATATACAAAAGTAGGCGAATTGGCCTTTAACATCTAGGCTCTCTGGCCTAATAATCACAAAACTGGCTCACCATCCTATAAAACGTAACACATACACAAAGGCTCATTGGCCTCAATATTACGCACACTTAATATGGTGTATGTGATATCCTGGAATGTGCACACTTCATCATTTTACTGCACAATACATGCGCGCACTATTCCATGAAATGTGCATACAAAAATGATATCAAATAGCTCACCATCTTAAGTACATTTTCATTTACATTACTATTGGGTTCGGCCTAGGGATATTACAATGTAGGTTCTTTGTTCCTCTTCCATGTTTTTGGTTTCTCTAATTATTCTAATATATTAAATTTTCCTTTAACTCTACAAAATGTGCATGCAATAGGATTTGTTAGACTAAATAATTTAACAAATCTATAAAATCTTGCACCATTTTTCCCTTTAAATGCACCAGAAATATTATTTCTAATTTATTATGCATTTTACTACCCAATTCACATTTATGGGTGAATATCTAGAATCCTATGTCCAATACCTTTCCAATCACTACTCTCTTTCTCAATTCTGAGTCCGGAGTAGAAAGTTATTTCCATTTGATCAGTACCCATTTACTCCTTTTACACAGCTTTCAACAAGGTGCAATTTTTATCTATACCCATGAATATTTTCACCTAATCCTTTGGAATTTTGACAGTAATTCAATTGGGTTCCTTCATGACTATACTTTGAACAATATGACCAAGTTTCACCTTCACCCAAGCTTCAATATACTAGTTACAACCTGCTGAAGTTTTAGTCCAATTTACCCTTTTAGCACCGAATGCTACAGGTGCCTTGTATGTCCTCCTGTGCACTTATAGGTACCTAGAATATTAATTTAACTCCATGGTTCTCATATATGGCTCAATATATTTCCATATACTGCTATTTTCCCCCAATAAAACTCCTAAGAAGAAATCTACAGCCTCTGGAAGTTAATTGGGCCTCATTTTTACCTTGCATTGTTTGGCCTGTAACTCCCTCATACAGGCTCTGTTTGATGAACATTTTATCTTGATGGAAATCTCTCTCTAAGATCTATCAATTTAGAAGAATAAATTTGTGTCCTTCCTATGTATTTCTAAAAAACACAATTTCTTACAAATTTGTTCTTGAAAAAATGTTGTTTAGGCCTCCAAAAATGCCTTGCAAAAACATGACTTGGAAAACACCTGATTTTGTTTTGTGATTTTCACCAATTTCGGCTAATTGGGATGTTGATGTGCTGTTATGGGTACACATGGAATCCAATAATGATTCCATGTCATCCATCTGGCCACACAAACCATTCCTTGTCAACCCTTGTCTCCCTTATCCTTCTTTCTCCCTGGCACACATTCACCTATCCTCTGGGCCCCATAGCTTTGCTGCCATGTGGCACCCATTTTTTGGCCATCAATATGGGTGGGTCCCATTCCACGCTAATTATTTGGTGCATGAAACTTCCATGTGTTATAGAATAATTCCCCTGCGGATAGGCGAATACTCCCTTGGATTCTAGACCCCTAATACCAAGACAAAAAAACACAAATGGACATTGACATCTCTTTGAAGTGAGTTTAACTAATTAAAAAGAGAGAGAGAGGGAGAAGAAATTTGATGCACCTTGTTTCGAAGTTTTCCCTCGCTGCTTCCAATTGGATTTAAATCCTCAAAATCCTTATCACAACTTGAAACCTACAATGCAATGGACAATAAAGAGAAACAACAAACTCCTACTCTACTAGATTAGATTAAATAAATCCATCTAGAATGATAAACAAGCACATGCAAGAATACACAAGCTTGAAGGGAATATGTGAAATATATTGATGATAACTTTCAAGAGATACTTAAAATAATGGATGGTGTTGCAACAACCTCTCCAATTCCTCCTCGTCCAACCCCTTGCTCAAATGATCCATGATCAGAATGACAATACTTTTGCTGATTATTTTTCTCCTTGGAATGGCCTCCTTTTATAGGCTTGGGAGGATCAACCACCATGAGTATATTTGGGGATTATTTGAGGATATGAATACTTTTGGTTAGGATATGATCCTAGTATAGTTCCATAGGATAACATTTGATCCAAGCCAACCTCATCTCCAAGAGCTGGCCTTCAGAAAGAGGCGGGATTCTCCAAATTTTCCTCTAACCAAAATCAATGCTCCCCTATAGAGACAGAGCATTGATACTAGATCAACTCTCCATAAATAAGTTGTAGTGGGAATTTATCTATGAAGTAGCAATCCCCTAGCATGGCCAAGGGGGCTCTCCCCTTCAAAAATGCCCAAACAATGGTCTATTTTTCAAGTAAAAAGTGTGTTTTTGGCCTTGAAATGATGGGTTTATTTTTCCAATATGGCTTAGGGATCATAGAAAATGTTCTGTGATGGTTTCAAGGGGTTAAAACACATATAAACACATATAAAATTGCATGCAACACTTATTAAGGTTCATATGATACTTGACAACACTTGTGACACTTACCAAGGTGCATACGACACTTTTACGACACTTGCGACACTTAGGGTGAGATACTTAAGTGTGTAATTTTCATGTGTAACAGATTTCCCCCTAAAGTGTGAGGTCAGAAGAGAAACTGATGGCAAAAACACTTTATAATTATTCAATGCAAGGGTTTGGATTTGGAGAACCCGAAAGAAGCTACAAACAACCATCAAACATTATTAATATATGTTTCATTTCCGAGGCAGGCATACCTATGCTCAGAATACGAGATGACTCAAATCATGACCACTGGACAATACATTACAGATCCATGAAAAATATTGACTAAGGATATGGCCACTAGAGATACAATGTGGATCCATACCTCCATGACATGAACTAATCGTAGCCACGAAAAAATACATAGTGGAGATACAAGATGATAAAACATGGCCACGGACCAACACAATGTGGATCTATGTGACAATATATATATCAGCGTGCTCAAATGATATCCTTCACAACCTAGGCCAAGTAGATATCAAAATGAATACTCAACCCAGGGTATTCATCCCAATTCTGATGTGGTACAAATATATCCATCTGAATAGATGTTTTGATGTCAAACATGGTAGAAACCACTTTATTGATAGTCATTGAGGTAAACTTTTAATAAGTGAGAGGGAAATCACCAATGATGTCAATGAATCCCAAGGTACCCTATTACAGTCCAACAAATGTGAATAAATGAGTACAGGTCAAAAATTCACGGAATCATCCGATCAGAGGTCAATGACGTAAACCTACTTTCATAAGAGAGGATGCATTTCATTGAGGCATGCAGGTCCCAAGGTACTAACTGGTTTCTAAGTCTAATTCACGGATGATGTGTTGAATTCAACAGGAAAAGACTCGTCGAAGGAGGGCATTGATGTATCCCCCATCATCGACATGAAACTGACATAGAAAAGTGATGTAATATGGTGAATTGAATGAGTATGGACTAACATAGGAAATGGAAACTATAAATACTGTAGAAGGATGGTTTGAAGTGAAACTTCCCTTGAACATAATGAGGCATGAAAACTGAATTGGCAACATTGAATCAACAAGTACCAAAAATGTAATGTGATGAAAATAAAATAACTCTTCGACTAGAGGAAAATGTATGGAGACACATGGAATTGGTATGACTTAGAGACAAGAAGATTACCCAACTCTAAGACAAGACATAAACATGTGTCATGTTCAAGGGTGACAAAAGATGCCTTAAAGGATTCTCAAAAACTTGACCCACTTCCTTCAATTTTTCCCCCCAACCAGATAGATGAGTACCTTTTTTTATTTAATGAGCTTGAGGAGCATAACACATGCTCAATATAACTCACCTTCAGTAAGTTACTCTTCTTTTATTTAACAAAATGGAAGAAGTAAGGGTTCGTTCCCATATGGGTCCTTCAATGTGTAGTTTAGCGAGTCCAGAAAAGGAAAAATCAGTGGTTTTTCATGTTTAGAAAGTCTAAAAAGAACTTAAAGGTGACTCCAGGGTTTTCCTTTTACATAATTTTAGTCTCAAAGGTTCGGAAAAGAGATAAAATATTACTCGAAATATGCCCTTTCGAACCTTTTAATGAGTGTGAAAGGAAGCAAGATCACTCGACAATATATTCATGTTTATAGAGTGTAAAAATAGATTAAAGACGACTCCAAGGGTTTCCTTTTTCATATAACCTTTATGAGTCTGAAAAAGTGATAAAAGTATACTCAGTGACTTTCTCATGTATTTATGAGCATGAGAAAGAACAAAGACTAAGCTCAGAATTGGTTTCATTTTTACACATTTTTGAAACAAAATTAAAATATGCTTGTAATTTCCCAACGTAATGTCCAAAGGTTTTGAGGGATACCCATGGATGGTTGGTACTCTACCCCCATCTTGAAAATCTAGTGGTTTAACTCCAAAATAGTAATCAAAGGCTGGAGACATGCCCCCCCAAGATTCATTTCATTTGCTAACTTTGAGGTTGTCACCAATTTTTGTATTAGATGGAGAGAAAGGATAAGGGTGGATGAAAGGGAGGTTCAAATACCATACCTAAAGAAATAATTGAATCGACACCTATGAGATCAAGCTAAATACTCGACTTGATATCTATGAGATCTAGGGAAAAGACTCGACTTGATAGGAGAGGTGACTTTTTCATTTTGTAATGAGCTTGACACATGAAAAGTACTATGATCAAGACCTTTGTTTCATTTTTTAACGAGCTTGCCACAAAGAAGAAAAACTATGCTCATGACCTATGTTTCATTTTTTAATGAGCTTTCCATAGAGAAGAAAAAATATGCTCAATATTCTCCTTGATCATGGCTTCCAAGAGGACAATGCTCTGGAAGGAATACATGTCAAGGGACAAACAGAAACCATGGCTTCCAAGAGATCTTCATTAAATGGAAGAAAAAAACTCTAGAAGGAATACATGTCGACAAACTCAATAAGGGTAGGGAGATCTAGCTCTAATATCCCTATCGAAGATATGGCCAGGTCAAATACCATATCTAATTTAGGAGAAGGGAGAGATTCCCTCTCCTATGAGGTTGAACACATGGGTCAATTTGTTACATAATTGACCATCGATGGGGTGGAAATCGCTGGCATGTATGGACTATTTAGGGAATTCGTATGGTTAACCATCAAATGAGGGTCAATGAGTGAAAGTTGGTCGATCATTACTATGTTTCCATTGTGAGGGAAACATATCACTCGAAAGAGAGTGGACACAAACTCTCTCATAATGTAGACATAGTCTCGCCTGAGGAGTAGGTGAAATTCCAAGGGGTAATGAACTACCATCACATAGACGTAGACCATTTTTCCTCCCAAAGTAACAAGAACCGAGGAAAGATCCCTAAAGGTTGAATAACTCTTTTGTCAAAGGTCAACAGATTTTGAGTCATGGGCACAAGCTGCAGGGAGCCAAAATATTGCCAAGCATTCATGGATAAGATGCTAATAGAAGCACCTTCGTCTATTACAGTGTTAGGAATATTCCTATCACAAACCTTCACAGTGATTTGGAAAGGCATGTAAGAATGAAGACGGGGTTCTGTCAAATGATTCCAATTAATAGAGATCATATGATTGCTTGAAGGGGGTGCCATCAATACTGGAGGAGTGCCCCCTTTTTTGGGTGAATCAATTTTAATGAGGTATACCTGAGTGACATCCTCACTCTTTGAATGAGGAGTGGGATTGACCAATGATGCAACCAGATCGACCAATTTGGTTGCACTCTTCAAGGGAGGATTGAGATGGATTGATGACAGAACTGGATCGACCACTTTGGCACTATTCAAATGAAGAGTGGGGCTAATCAATGATAGAACAACATCAGTCACTTGGGTTTCACTTTTCATATGAAGAGTGGGGTTGATCGATGACGTAACTGAACCATCTACTTGGGTTAGTGGTTCAATCGAGGATGAAACTAGATTGACCACCTAATCAACCAGACTGACCAGGGATTGAACCAAATAGACCAGTCCATAAAATAATGGTTGTTTGGAAGAGATTTTATGATTACCATTTGGAATTTGAATATTTTCCAAAATATAATAATCCTCATCCATACGAGGGAAAAGGTGAGAGTAATGATCACATTCGCATAACATGCAAGGAAATTTAACAGTTCTATTTTTCTTACCAATCTTAACGTCACTAGTTGATGGGGTGTCACCAGCATGTCTAGCAGGGGATCATGACGTGGAATACCATATTTATAAGACCTTGGGGAGACCAGGGAAATCCCTCAGAAAGTAGTCACCCTTACAAATCCTGCAAGGGAATTTGGGTTTAATATTCTTCAATTTAGACTTGTCAAATTTATCAACACTCTCAGTAAAATTAATAGTAGTTGGTTTCTCGGATTCAACATGAACTAATCCAGTTGGAGGATTGGTCTCTTTCTGATCCTTCTTCTTCTTCCCCTTTCATTTCTTCTTCTTCTTATCAACCTGGCTACTTGCGTTAGAGATTTCACTAGGAGAAGAAGGAGAAAGGGAACGAGACCTAATGAGTGAAGAAGGCAAAAGGTCGACATGAGGTTGATTTATGGGTGGTGTTCTTACATCCAAAGGATTAGGTGAATTTGAAGCACTGGGAAAAGTTGAGATCACCAGAGTGGGGAACAACCAAACTGATAACCTGATGGTGAGTCCCGGAAGAATTAGTGTGGCAATGCACGAAGGACCAATGTTTCGAAAAGAAGGAAAGGTGAAATTTTATTTGGGAAAAGATGTTCCTTCATTGGTACTCTCAGGAATTGACACCATTGAAACTAACTCGACCTAAGTTCCACTAAGGAAAACAAACAACATACGCTACAAATCTTAGAAGAAAACAATCAAACAAACCTTCCCACAATGAAACCACTAGTTGGTGATGAAATCCAACATCGTGAGATCAATATAGGAAGGGGTTGGGATAGAGCGGGTGGATAAGTTACGTTGGCGGCCTTCTTAACAGACTTACACCTTGGTGAAATTTCCCACATGGTTTTACCCATGGGTGTACCATCCAAGGAGCCCGAGTGAGTTTTACCAACATATGACCCAGGTATGAAAAAGACTCCCCTTCACTGTCACCTTGTATATCAACCCTACAGTTATAGGCCACTAAGGTTACCAACTCGCAGTCAAACTCTGACTGGGTACAATCGACAGTCAGGAAGGAACGTATGGGTAGGATAACAAGTCCAAAATTCTTCAAGAGAACTGAAGACAAGTGGAATGGAATACTATTGATAACCCCAAACAGATTCAGGATTCACGAAGCTCTAAGACCAAATGAAACTAGTCGTTTCTCAGGAAGAACCCTCAATTTACGATCTTTTTTCTATGTGGATTAAGCTTTGGAGGGGAAATATTTATTTCTCTCCTTCACAATATTCTAAGTTTGTGTGATGGATTTGGAAAGTTATCCTCAGAGCCTATTCCAAATCCTTACACTTTAAGCTAATGTAGGTTTGCTACTAGATAATATAAAAGTGGCCGATAAATTTAATAAACGCTCTAGTTTACGGTTGTTTTTTACTCAAGGGTGCGAAAGTGAAACTTATGATGTTTTAGACTCGATTCCAAAAGAATGCAGAATAGTGAGATGAAAATCGTTTCTTCAATGAATCCTACATACGGGATGGAGAAAAGGTTCAACTTTCTTCAACAAAAACACCCAATTCTCAAATGATATCTTCTAAATGCAATATACTTATCTACACTACCCAAAATAAAGAATGCAACTATATTATTTGTTTGATTATAATATATAAAGAAAGAAAATCAAAATCTTTTAACGCTCCATTACTTTCAATCAAAATGAAAGAGTCAAATGCATATACAAAAGGCACGAAGAAAAAAAGGATTTCAAACAAAGCATGAACTCACAGGATAATGGGAACTGAAAGAAACAAGTATTATAACTCACTCAATCAAGGACATGACAATCGACAAACATTCAAGGAATACCATAAATTTTAGAGAAGAATCCAAAAATTGATAAGGAGAAAGATAAATCACTCATCTGTCTTGACAAAACGAGAAGAAAGAAAGAGAAATCCAAGCTAGGTTGCGACAAGCATAAAGTCTCAGATATTTCAAAGAGGAAAGATTTTAAAAGTAACTTAAGACCAACAAACCTTTGCAGACCTTTTCAATCAATAAGATAACCATAAACTTCGCAAGACTCAAACCAAACCAAGAAAAAACAAGGTGAATCAATCTCACAATTTGGAAAATGTTGCAAGCTCAAACAAGACAATGGAAATAATGATAAGGATCCATATCCTCAACCTAAACAAAGTCACAAGAAAAAGTACATACTTTGGGCAAAAGAAATCCAATAAAGGGCTAAGAAAAGTAGGGCATATTCTTCTAGATCTACTAAAAACAAGAGAGAATTGTTCCCTAAAAAAAAGATATAGAGAACTATAGCACTCCCTAAGATACCACTAAGGAGCACTGATTAGATAACCAATGCCCTGGTACCCACTCCGGGGGAGCACTAGTCTTGTAGATTCTTGAAAATAAGCATAAAAAAGAAAAAATTCAACAGAGACTGGCTTGGTAATTATGACTACTTCTTGGCCCATAATCTCATCGGAGGGAAAACCGTAGCACACAGCCCATGCGACTTGCAGACCGATCGCTACAGCAT
>ML789334.1:48031-89713 GCA_009831015.1 Picea engelmannii
GGAAGGCACCCCATCCACTGTGCCTCCATGTCATCTTCCACCTTCCATTTTGTCCCTTGTGGAATGAAACCATGGTATTTTGTGTATCCCCTTCCACTTTAGCTGATATGTAACCTTGATACATGACCTCCACATCATGTTGATGTCACTGTATAGAAAAGTACCCAAAATTTTCCAATTTTCCAATTTTCTAATTTTCCCAATTACATCCAATTTCGTAATTATTTCCTTGGGTCACCATTGAAGCTCTGTATTAATATTGTCACAACCAATTTGTCTCTGTACATATGAATTCAACCCCATTAAAGTAAATTCAACTCTTCCCCATCGAATTCCCCATGAATTTAACTATAGAAATTTTGGATTTTGCCCAATTTCATCCAATTTCTCCCAATGATGCCATGGATGTGTTTTAAATTCTAAATTTCCACCAATTATAGGTCGAAAATTTCCAATCAGAGATTAAAATCAGGTATTTTTAATCCTTGGGCTTGATTCCTTCATTTTCTCATGAAATTTTCCCATGAATTCTTTCCAATTTCACTGCAGTAATTTCATCGAACATGTTACAAATATCCCTTTCTAATATTCTATCAAACAATTTGCATACATAATTTAAAATTTTCAATGCCATGCTCTATCTTTGGCCCTTTCATGTCCAGTGTTGAAACCAAATCTCTGATACCACAATGTAGCACCCCCTGTTGATATTATGGTAGCTATAGGAGGTATTAACCTCCATATGTAACCTATGACTAGAATAGAATATTATGGAAGTAAGAGAAACCCTAAACAAATGTGTGAAAACCCTAGAAGACAAGTTTCCTCAGCAGGATATATAATATTAATGTATTTTTCTCCAGAAAGACCATTCGGCTCCACATAAAATGATAAACAAAAAATATAATTACCTGAAAGTCAGGTTGGGCGATCCAGAAAAGTCACTTGACATATTAGTATAAATAAACGACATATTGGCTCATTTGCTCAATCACTCTCACCCAGAAAACCAGAAACAATGCACAAGGTTGGAGGAGGAGAAAAAACAAATGTTGTTTGGCATTTTTATCTTGTTCAACATTTCCAGTATATTTATCTTGGGATATTATTACTTTGGATTTAAAATTGATTTGTACATACAAGATTCTCAATTCAGGAGCTACCCATATGAACGATGGAGATCCAAAGAAAGTAAAATCATACTCAAAATTTAACTTAACCACATTAAACAAGCTTCACTTTCAAATTTGTAATAGATTTCAATAACCACGTTAGAATGTCTAACTATTTTTAAATTTTTTTAAAAGTTATCAATTTGATGGTGACCATCCAAGTTTTAGTATCCAAAAATATAACCATAAATTGTAATCAAGGAACTTATGAATTCTCTGATCGACATTGAATCATGATTTTAAATATCATACAAATGAAGGTTCAAACTCACAATAGAATTTACAACCATTCAAAGTTCACAATCAGAATTTCAATGAAATTCCAGCGATAAAATAACCACTAAGAATCACATTTAACATTTAGTTTGTAGCGAACCATACAATTGAGCTTCAAGAAATTATATTTAAATTTTGAAACTACTTTAACCATTCCAATATTAAATTTTATCATGCTACAATATAATTCAAAAATAAAATACCAGAACCAATGAAGACAAAGAGTTGTCGATGTCCTTCAAAGACTTGCACTCCTTCCAAAATCCCTCTTGTTAATCATCGAAAGTTCATTGGTGCCTCCCAGCCAATGCTAGGGGTACTCTTCTTCCCCCTTAGTCCTCTGGGCTACAAAGGGGCCACACACAAGAAACCAACATACAATAGCTCCAAGGCGTGTCTCGCAAGGAAGAGATTCCACTCTTTCTACAAGCTTGGTATCCCAACTCTCACAAGTAAAACACAATCTACAAAATTTTGGTTGAGTAACATTACCAATAATTAGTGATATCCCTTTCCCCTCTACACCAATTGTTTTATAGAATTTTACCTCTTGACACATGTCCTCATGCACAAATGATTAAATTTTTAATTTAATTTAATTAGGATTATTCACCCACACACTTGTCACACTCTCCCCAAGTTGCACAAGTAATTACCATTTTTATTTTATTTAAAAATCCAAATTCCCTCACATTCCCCAATGTGTTCCTATTTTCTCTCTTAGTTGTCCCTTTGTTCTCCAAATTCTCATTTAATGAGTGTCTCCTAACTATATCTTATTTAGAGTTGGATTAGGAGTCTTATTATAGTTAGAATAGTGGTAGCTTAACTCTAGATACCATTCTATGTGTACAACTATTCTCTCATATGATTATTTCTTCATTTTTTTAAAATTTAATTTATTAATTTCATGCACACATGTGCAATTTATCCATTTATTTAAATTTTTATTTATCTTCTTCCTAGAGTTTGATTTTATTTTACACCCTTTTAATTTAATTAATATTTTAACTAGTCCCATAATTAAACTTAGAATTTGATTTAGTCTAGACTTAGGCTTAGAATTTTGTTAGGATTTGTAATTAATAATTTACTGTTTAATTAATTATTTTGTTCTAACAAAGTCCAATCATTTCAATGTTTTCTAGGCCACCTAGATTTATTGAATCAAATTTTTAATTACGCGACGTGCCCTTCCAGATGCACCTCCATGATCCAAGCGTGTCACTCTCCTTAGACTTGTTTTGGAAGTTTTTCCGACCCTTGGAATCAACACTCCACTCGGTCGACCTTGTGAGAGACTAAGGAGTTATAAGGAATAAGGGTTCTGCCTTATTGTGCACCCCTTAGAAATATTCATGAGCAACTATCTCATCCTTCCCTCATGACACCGTGGACCAATCAAACTAGGTAATTGTTAAACTATAGTTCCAGCCATAGTGGGAGTGCTAGTAGGATGTGTCAAGGACGCTACAACACCTCTCCCTCAATGTATGTTTTCTGACAAAAATAGTGTCAATAATCTATATACATAAATCATACCGAAATCAATCATCTTTCATATGTGCGTAAAATGAAATACTAAAAAAAAACAATCCACTCCTTGACTCAATCCGAGGTCCAAGGAAGTTCATTGATTCCATCAACATCCATGACCTGTCATGTGTCCTACACACTTATGAAAACTCATCAATAACATCTGCCAAAACATTTATATCAAAATAACAATAAGTCACAACACATCATCTTCATCATATATAACCCATAATTGAAATGAAATCACAATGTACCATAACCGGATCACTTGCATGCAAGTGTCCTCAAATAATATGTCAATAAAAGTGTTCTCAGTAGAGAAGGACATTACGCTACATTTGTCTGGTCAAAGTCAATGTTTGGCTGGTCAAATTCAAAGTTTGACTGGTCAAGGTCAAATTCATGAAGACTAGCTTCAGAGTAGAAGACAGATTGGAATGTGCCACCAACTTCAAAGCATGGAATATTAAGTTACTTCTTATATTAGAAGAAAATGATCTTCTATACTACATAAACCATGACATTCTAGAGCCAGTAGAATATGAAGAGAAGGTAAAGCACAAGAACAAGACTAAATCTAACGACGGTACTCAAAACGATCATTCATGAGGATATCTACAAATCTCACTGTAAGTATAATTTAGTTATTTCAATTATTTTTATTTTATATTGGGCCATTGTCCCTTGTACGTGAGTCCATTTTTCTTATTGGTTTGGTTATTATCCTAGCATAAGACGCCATTTTGGGTATTATCCTAGTACATGAGGACATTGTGGTTATTATCCCTATGGGAGGCCATTCTGGTTATTATCCTAGTATAGGAGGCCATCTTTGGTTGTTATCCCTACGGGAGGCCATCTTGGTTACTATCCCTATGGGATACCATTATAGTTATTATCCTAGTACATGAGGCCATTGTGGTTATCATCCCTACTAGAGGTCATCTTGGTTATTATCCCAGAATGAGAGGCCATACTTATTATCTTTGTTAGAAGGGCCTTTATCCCTGGTACAAGAGCCCCTAGTTCTATGTTAGGAAAAATAAATGTATGACAACAAGAACAAAATACTTGAAAAGACTCAAAGGGAGTCATATTTCATAGGGAGTTATAATTCATAGGGAGTCATTTATTAGGAAGAATCCATCTTGGTTTTGTGACACTTTCTAGGATGCAAAGGGGCATGCAACAGATAAAAGCATGGTATGAGGTTTCTCTCAGATAGAGGGAGTTGACTTTAGAATTTGAGATGAAGGATATTGAAAGACTTCATTAGAGACATGGTGTAGGAAGGATCAGTGAGGATCCATCACTTATCCACATATGAGAATACATATGTCATTTTCACTAAGCCTCCGTCTGGGACAAGCTTGGCAGTAATGCAAATTTTCACTGGGGGAGTATTGATGATTGCAACATCGTGCCGATATTCCAAGATTGATCTGTTGGATTACTTCACACACACCTAAGATTTATTTTTCCTAAGGTTTTCCATATGTTTATTAGTCATTATACAATATCCT
This sequence comes from Picea engelmannii, assembly GCA_009831015.1. Lineage (NCBI taxonomy): Eukaryota > Viridiplantae > Streptophyta > Pinopsida > Pinales > Pinaceae > Picea > Picea engelmannii. Next base: position 52,539 of record ML789334.1, read on the forward strand.
AAAGTTTAGGGAGAATATTCCTCTAGGAGAATATTTTCTTTAGTTTTCACTTAAGTTTGATTAGTTTAGTGGAGTCTAGATGCTACATTGAGATTATCACCATGCATCATTGGGATCATCACCAAATAATGTGCATTTTCCTTGGGATCATCACCATACTAGCGCATTACTCAAGATTCCTTGATATCCTCCTCACTTCAATTTCTTTCAGTTAGTTAACTGAATATTGATAGACTAGTTAACTCAGATTAGGTGGTAGTTCACTCCCGTAACTTCCCGAGAGATTAGACTAGGTGGAAGTTCACTCCCGTAACTATTGGTGTGTGTCCATATGATGTAGGAGCATTGCCAACAAAGCCCAATAGGAAGACAGCTGGGTGCACTAGCATGTATTTTGAGATATTTTGGATTCCAAAGTTAGCGTGTTAATGAAATATCTAAAAATGATTTTGATTTATGAACATATTTAATGATGAGAGGCTAAGCCATCACATAAGATCGATGAGGGAATGTATTTTCCTTTAATGTGAAGGAGGGAAATATGGATCTAGAGAATTCTCTCTTATCTGTCTGACTCAAATATTTATTGTAATAAATGTTAAGTAGTTGAAATCTTTTATTTCGATAGGATAACATAGAGTAGTTAGAGGGAAATGTTCGAAGAGCATCTCTGGTATAAAGATTTGTTTTGTTTCCGAAAAGAGGTTGTTGGATCTAGTGTGTAGATTGTCATTATATTTGTTGTTGTTGGCACTCTAGTTATCAAGATCCATTGTCATTGTAGTAGAGATCTAAGAGATACAAAGAAGTAGTGTATGAATGTATGTAAATTCTAGTTGAATGAATATAACAGAGGAACATTGTCCCAAATGTATGTTGTGATTGCGTCTATCTGAATGAGTGAACGATAGATTTTTTGTTTTATTCTCTGTTATTTATTGTTCTTGTATCTATGCATGCATTTACATGGTTGAATGTATGAGTCACTATGAAGAGTGAATAATTCTCAATTGTTTCTCTTCTATGAGTGAGTGCAAGGAGTGCATAGCGTCCGCAAGGAGTGCATTGACAGAGTCTGTTTCGACTCAAAGATCAGAAGAGACAACGTGGAATTTATGTATGAAAGGAGTGCACAGATTTCCACAAGGAGTGCGTGATAGAGTTTCACACTCATAAGCTCAAGAGGAGTAGTGTGATTTCAGTCACGGAGAAGGAGTTGGAGAACAGTCGCAAAGAGTGTGAACTCATCCATAAGGAAGTTAAGTGTGGAAGAGAACTTGTTGCAAAGAATGCATAGGATGAGATTTCAACTAAGTGTCAAAGAGAGTGTTCCAAGGAACAAGAGAAGGTCAAGGAAGCTAATATCAGGAGGGAGAGTGGAGGAAAATATTCAAGGAGGAAAATCCTTGAGGTTTTCATAAAAAACCATCAACAAGATTCATTCCAGAGGGAGGTGAATAATTCCAGATCGTCATATCTGAGAGAGAAACGTCGAGGTTGGCCATAAGGTGTTTTGTCACTTTGTAGCTCGGGAATTTTTGAATTTTTGCAAGGGAAGAGTTGTGAACTCGTGGAGTTGTGAAGTAATCACAACCTTTGGCTATGTAGGAGACAAGTGGCATAAATTCAGAAGTTCAATGAAGGGCACTTCAGGAAGAGCTGAAGGTAGAGCTCATGGTAGTTTTGAAGCTCGAATTCGTGAAGGGTTGGCCCATGATCATTTCCGTGGTCACCAAAGAGGAAGTTTTAGTGTGGAGTTAGTACTCCCAAAATTGAGTGTTTATGAAAGTGTCGAAGAGCGAAGGCATGGGTAGTTCGACCTCGCGGGTAACAAAAAAGAGACTTGTGTGTTGAGCATTCGGGGTCTGTTGAAGGCCCAAAGATTCAATTCGACTTGAGAGTTTGAATATCCAAGACCAGGAGGTCACATAACTCCAAGGAGGTAAGGGGGCTATGTTCCAGTAGTGGTATCAGAGAAGAAACATAATTTATTTCTGTAGGAAGAGAAGTAGGTTGATATCGATGAGAGGTATCAGATACATCAACACAATTCCACCTAGAAGACATGTTGAGTCGCCTGTAGCCAATAGAGCTATGGAAAGGGAGATGAGGGAACTACATGCAAGGCAGGATGCCATGGAAACAACACAAAGGAGGGAACCTGATGCTGGAGATGTCAGCGATGCAGAAAATGAAGAAGTGGAAGTCGAATAAGCTGTATCGAAGGATGTTGCGAAAGAATGCTTGCTAAAAGAAGTTGTTAAGTTGGGAGCCAGAGCAAAGATCAACGTCCCAATGTATGAAGGTAATTTAGACGCCGAGGAATTGATTGATTGGATACAAGCAATGTAAAAGTATTTCGACTATAAAGATGTCAAGGAGGATAAAAAGGTGAGACATGTCATCACTAGGTTGAAAGGACATGTAACATTATGGTGGGATGAACTATAGGATGACATGAGGAGAAAAGGAAAACAAAAGATTAAGAGTTGGGATCGAATGGTAGCCAAGCTAAAGCCGATATTCATACCCAAATACTACCAGATAAATCTGTTCAGGAGGATGCATAAACTAAGACATAAAGGGATGACTGTGAAGGAGTACACAGAGGATTTATACAAATTGAACATCAGGGTTGGACATAGAGAGAAAGATGAAGAGAAAGTTTCCAGATACATCAATGGCCCGAGATATGATATCCAGGATGAAATCAACATGGTGAAAACCAAAACAGTAGAGGATGTGTATCAGATTGCATTGAAAGTAGAATAAAATATGGCCAGGAAACAGAGTCAACAAAACAAAGGTTAGAGATTGAATAGAGGCAAAGTATTTTCCCAAGACAAGACGTAGAAGCCCAAAGTTAAGGTGGAGAAACCACATAGTCACTCTGAGAGAGGAGGAAGTTCCCGTGGAAGGCATAGTGGTAGCTGAAACTCTTTTTCCAAAGGAAGAGGAAGAGGCAGAGGAGGAGAAGTAAGATGTTATGCCTATGGAAAAACATGGCATATGTCTTTGGATTGTCCCGAGAGGAAGAAGGAAGGAGGTGAATCTCACATTTTGTAAAGCCCAAAAATATATATCTAAACATCATTATCCTCATAAGCAATTTATTTCTTAACTAAGACAATATCTATTCAACATAAAATTGATATTCATACCAACGACTTCAGTAATTTAGATTCATCAAATATTAACGAATTCATAGCAGAATAAATAAATGCATAATTCAATAGGTTACCTGGATCTAATGCTAATTTCCGTTGCCAGTTGCCTTGTTGTTGCTGCTCCTGCTACCTGCTACACAGTCCAGTCCTGTTGCAAACACAGAAAAATTGCCCAAAACTATTGTCCACCCTGCCAACTAAGAAAACGACCTAGCTCCAGGATATCTACAGATATCCTAGCCCTCCGAGCCCAAAACCTCTAGCAGCTCGGTGCCTGCCTGATCAATATGTCACAACCAGCAAATCCCGTGCCTCAATCTGAGCACACCAATCTCACAGCCCCTCTCGGCTCTCTGCCCATAGCCAGAAAATAGTCCCCCTGTAGAATGCCCCCCTCCAACTCCTTTTTTCCTTCCTTATTCCCCCCCCTTCACCGACACTCCACCTTGCATTAAATTCCTTATCCCTCCATTTAATTACCCTTATCCATTCTCATTAATTCTTTTATCTTCTCGGGATCCTTATGTGATCCCTTCTTGTATACGTAACTTGATTTTAAATGTTATATTTTATTCTCGACCTTTTATTTAATACTTAATTAATTAATGAATTAATTAATATTTAAATGAATCATTAACCATCATGACTAACTCATTAATAATAATCAATTAGAAATGTTATTTTAAGACATAAATATAGTTTAGCTAAAATTTTAGGATTATATTATTAAATTAATTATACTTAATAATCAAGGGTCGTTACACATTTCAGAAGCGTAGAAGCAATATGTTGAGGCAAAAGGTGCAGAGGATGGGAGATCTTTGATGATGAAGAAAGTTCCTTAAAGCCAGAGCCAGAAGATGGAAGGCCAATGCAGAGGAACAATTTGTTCAGGACAACCTGCAAAACAAAGGAGAGAGTTTGCAAGGTAATAATTGACAGTGGGAGCAATGATAACTTAAAATCTATAGAGATGGTGTAGAAGTTAGAGCTGGAGACAAATGTACACCCAATGCCATATAAAGTCTCATGGTTGCAGAAAGTTCATCAGGTGACAGTAACTAAACAATGCCTTGTTGAATTTAAGATAGGAGGATATAAAGATGAAATTATATGTGATGTGATTCCCATGGATGTATGTCATGATTTTTTGGGAAGACGATGGAAGTATGACAGGAATGTCATTCATGATGGGAAGAGAAATAGTTACACCTTAGAGAATAATGGTAGGACACACATGTTACTGCCAATTGAAGAGAAGAAGGTGAAGGATGAAGCTAGCATGAGTGTACTTCTCATGAGTGGGAAGGAACTCCTGAATGAAGTAAAGAAGGAACATGAGATGTAGTTTGATGTAGTAAGGAGGCCGAGGGTTATCCTTACCATTACTTCAATGGAAGATTTGCCTAAGGAAATTCAGGAACTATTAGAGAATTTTGCTGACATAGCAGTAGATGAGTTTCCAATCTCATTACCACCTATTAGAAGTATCGACCATCACATTGAATTGATACCAGGAGAAAACCTACCAAACAAAGAAGCGTATAGGTTAACACCTCGAGAGAATGGGGAGGTGAAAACACAAGTTCATGATCTATTAGACAAAGGATTAGTTAGAGAAAGATTGAGTCCATGTGCAGTACCAATTGTATTGAGTCCGAAGAAGGATGGAGTATGGAGAATGTGTACAGACTCAAGAGCCATAAACAAGATCACCATCGGATACAGATTTCCATTTCCAAGGATGGATGACTTGATGGATTGTTTGAGTGGAGCGAACTATTTTTCAAATATAGATTTGAAAAGTGGATATCACCAAATAAGGATGAGAGAAGGTGATGAGTGGAAAACAACATTCAATACAAATGAGGGGTTGTATGAATGGCTTGTTATGTCATTTGGCTTGACAAATTCCATGAGTACTTTTATGAGGTTGATGAATGAAGTGTTGAAATATTTCATTGGAAAGTTCGTGATTGTATATCTGGATGATATACTAGTCTTTAGAAAGACTAAGGAGGAGCATTTGAAACATTTGACATTGGTGTTGAGGAGGTTGTAACAAGAGAAGTTGTTGATTAATCTAAAAAAGTCCTCTTTTATGAAGACATAACTCATATATTTGGGGTTTGTGATCTCTTCAAATGAATTGAAGATGGATCCCAAAAAGGTGAAAGCAATCAGAGAGTGGTCGTCACCGAGGAATATCTTTGAGTTAAGAAACTTCCATGGATTAACAAGTTTTTATCGGAAGTTCATCATAAATTTTAGTGGGATTAGTGCTAAAATGATGGATACAATGAAGAAAAGACAAAAGTATTTCAAATGGATGGAAGAGGACGAGAGTATATTCAACATATTGAAGAAGAAAATAATGGAACAACCAATTTTGGTATTACCGGATTTCGGAAAGATGTTTCAGGTGAGACGTGATGCAAGTGGAGTTACAATTGGAGCGGTCTTGAGCCAAGATAATAGGCATGTTGCATATTTCAGTGAGAAACTAAACAAAACTAAAAATAAGTACTCCACATATGAAAAAGAGTTATATGCCATAATTCAAGCCTTGAAGAAATGGAGGAACTATCTCGTACCAAAGGAGTTTGTTTTGTATAGTGATAATCAAGCTTTGCAATTCATAACTAGACAGGAAAAGTTAAACCATAGACATGCTAAGTGGATAGAATTTATGCAGAATTTCAATTTTGTCATTAAACATATTTTTGGTAATGCTAACAAGGTTGTTGATGCATTGAGCATGAGATTTATAACTCTATAGAAATTTCAGGTCAAAACCTTGGGGTTTGATCACCTTAAGGAAATGTATCACAGTGATCTAGATTTCAGAGAGGCATATGAAGCATGTGTAAATCTTGTAGTCAGACACAGAAGCTAGTGGGCTGAATATATGATTCAAGATGGGTTGTTGTTAAAGGGATTCCAGTTGTGCATACCAAAGTGTTCAATGAGGGAGAATTTGCTAAAGGAAAAGCATAGTGGAGGTCTAGCCAAAAATTTTGGCCATGAAAAAACGTTTTCTCAATTAAACGATTCATATTATTGGCCAGGTATGAGATAAAAAGTGAAGAGGTTTGTAAAGATGTGTAAGATTTGTCAGTATTCCAAGGGGAAGAAGAAGAACACTGGGTTGTATCAACCATTACCTATTCTAGAGAGGCCTTGAGATGCAATAAGCATGGATTTCATGTTGGGGTTTCCAAGGACACAAAGAGGAAGTGATTCCATATTTGTGGTAGTCGACATATTTTCGAAGATGGAACACTTTATCCCATTCCAAAAGACCAGTGATGCAACGTATGTTGCAAATTTGTTTTTCAAAGAGGTTGTGAGACTCGATGGATTTCCCAGTAGTATAGTTTCAGACAGGGATACCAAGTTTGTTGGTCATTTCTAGAGACATTGTGGAAGAAGTTGGGGACATAGCTATCTTTTGGTTCTACATATCATCCTCAAACAAATGGATAGACCGAAGTGGTGAATATAAGTTTAGGGGATTTACTAAGGAGTTTGTTCACTGAACACCATAGTTAGTGGGATCGGATTCTAGCACAAGTAGAGATCGCATACAATGACTCAGTGAACATAAGCACTCAGAAACGTCCATTTCAAATAGTGTATGGAATGAATTTGAGGGGAGTGTTGAAGTCGATAGATCTGAAGCAGAGAAAATTTAGGAGCGTTGGAGCCAAAGACTTCACTGCAAAAATGCAGGAACTTCATAATCATATCAAGGGGCAGTTAAAGAAGAGCATCAATGAATACAAGTGTAGAGTTGATCAACATAGGAGGAATCTTGAATTTTAAGTTGGAGATCAAGTTCTAGCACATCTTAGGAAGGAAAGGTTTTTGAGGGGAACATATGATAAGTTGAATTTGAAAAAGATAGGACCATGCAAAATCCTAAGAAGATTTGGGGAGAATGATTATGAGATAGAGCTGCCAAGAGATGTGGGAATATCACCCATATTCAACATTGCAGACCTGTATCTAAACAGGGAATATGGAGCCAGAGGATCTGAAGATAAAAAGAATATCCAATGGGAGAAATAGATGCCTATGGCAGAGAAGCCACAGATGGAGAAGATCATAGATCAACGAATTGGTAAGAAGACCAAAAGGAAAATGTATTTTGAATATTTGGTGAAGTGGAAAGGATGACCAATAGAAGATGTCAGTTGGGTTGGTGAAGAAGACATCCAAAAGCATGGAAAATCGGTGCAGGATCTCATGGATAGGAGTCCATAAATTTTTCAGCTAGAGAAGTATGATGCAGGAGCATCGCCAACAAAGCACAAGCAAAAGACCATTGGGTGCACTAGCGCATATTTTGAGATATTGTGGATTCCAAAGTTAGTGTGTTAATGAAATATCTGAAAAATATTTTGATTTATGAACATCTTTAATGATCAGAGGCTGAGCCATCACATAATATTGATGAGGGAATGCATTTTTCTTTAATGTGAAGGATGGAAATACATATCTGGAGAATTTTCTCTTATCTGTCTAACTCAAATATTTATTGTAATAAATGTTAAGTAGTTGAAAGATTTTATTTCGATAGGATAACATAGAGTAGTTAGAGGGAAAGGTTTGAAGAGCAGTTTTGGTATAAAGCTTTGTATTGTTATTGAGAAGAGGCTGTTGAATCTAGTGTGTAGATTGCCATTATAGTTTTTGTTGTTGGCACTCTAGTTATCAAGAGCCATTGCCATTGTAGCAGAGAGATCAGAGCCACAGAGAAGTAGTGTATGAATGTATGTAAATTCCAGTTGAATGAATATAACAGAGGAACATTGTCCCAAATGTATGTTGTCATTGTGTCTATCTGAACAAGTGAATGATAGATTTTTTTTTATTCTTTGTTATTTCTTGTTCTTGTATCTATGCATGCATTTACATGGTTGAATGTATGAGTCACTATGAAGAGTGAATAATTCTGAATTGTTTCTCTTCTATAAGCAAGTGCAAGGAGTGCATTGACATAGTCTATTTTGACTCAAATCTCAGAAGTGACAACGTGGAATTTATGTATGCAAGGAGTGCATAGATGCTCGCAAGGAGTGCATGACAGATTTTCAGGCTCGTAATCTCAGGAGGAGTAGCATGAATTTAGTTATAGATAAGGAGTTGGAGAATAATCGCAAAAAGTGCAAACTCATCCACAGGGAAGTTAAGTGTGGAAGAGAACCTGTTGCAAATCATGAAAAGTGTTGAAGAGAGTGTTCTGAGGAACAAGAGAAGGTTGAGGAAGCTAAGCTTAGGGGGGAGAGTGGAGGAAAATATTCAAGGAGGATAATCCCTGAGGTTTTCATAAAAAACTGTGAATAAGATTCATTCTGGAGGGAGGTGAACAATTCCAGACCGTTAGATTAGGGACAGAAATGTGGAGGTTGGTCGTAATGTGTTTTGGCACTTCGTAGTTTGGGAAATTTTGAAGTGTTGCAAGGGAAGAGTCACAAACTCGTAGAGTCACGAAGTAATCGCAACTGTTGGTTGTGTAGGAGACATACGTCATAAATCTGGAAGTTCGGTGAAGGGAACTTTGGGAAGAGATAAAGGTAGAGCTCGAGGTAGTTCCAAAGCCTGAATTCATGAAGGGTTGCCCTAGGGTCATAACCATGGTCACCAAAGAAGAAGGTTTAGTGTAGAGTTAGTAATACTTAAATTGAGTGTTGTTGGAAGTGTCGAAGAGGGAAGGGATGGGTAGTTCGACACTGCAGGTAACACAAAAGGGACATATGTGTTGATCATTCGAGGTCTGTTGAAGGCCCGAAGAGTCAATCCAACTCAAAAGTTTGAATATCCAATACTAGGAGGTCGCGTAGACCTAAGGAGGGAAGGGGGGTATGCTCCACCATATCACTTTAGACCACCACTATGGTGCATCGGCTTCCCCTCCAGTGTGCATTATTGAGTTATACAAAGTATATCATGTGTAAATTATCATTCATTCATTTGGTTAATGAAAATTCTTATACTATTTCTCTACTGCTTCTATTTTCTCATATTTTATCTACAAGTGTGTATGTCAATTCCCAGCTATATATATTATGTGCAGGTTCAAAAAATTTACATGATATAAGAGCTGGTGGACTGCTAGGGAAAAGGCACACCAAATTATTTTTGTAGGTACCAAAGATTGAAGACAACAAAAAAATGGAATTTTCAAAAGAATTCTTTCTTAAACTATAGAATTTATTTGTATGGAAGGAGAATATGATCATGCATATTGGAAACACAGGATTGTATAGGTTAACCATGAACATAGAGGCAAAACCAACATCATCCATAGAAAAATCCAAGTATCTAAATTGAATGGATGAAACATTTGGAACAACTTTCAATCTCATTTCTCCTGAACTCCTCTTTCACATATCCTCCTGTAAAACCCCTAATGAAGGTTGGACCACCATGGAAGGGATTTTTAGAAAACAAGACGAGATGAGGGGACACTTGCTCGAGGTGGAATTTCTCACATTTGATCCAAAAAAATTCAAAAATCCCCAAGATTTCTTTATAAAATATAAGAATTTGTTGTCGCAACTCAAAGCTTGCGGGGATGATAAATCTAAGGAGTTGAAACAAATGGTTCTCACCATTCTCTCCAAACTTGGTCCATAATACTCAGTGTTTTCATCCACATTTCATTCAGCTAGATTCACATATGGATCCACCTAGAAGGTGCCCTCTCTTGAGGACTTTATCAAGTCTCTGACACAAGAGCAGAGAAAGCTCATTAATATGGGAAAAATCAAAGGCCCAAAGGCACATGCACTTATTGTGAAATATGGTAGCAGTCATAAATATCGAAAATATAAATACTGACCATACAATATTTATTGGTGAAAACTCATTTCTAAATATAAAGATTGAAAATATAAAGACTGACCACTAACGCATTTCTAAATTCTCACATTGCAATAATTTATTGTACATACAAGATTCTCAATTAAGGAGCTACCCATATGACCGATAGTGATTCCAATAAAGTAAAATCGAACTGAAATTTAACTTAACCATGTTAAACAAGCTTCACTTTCAAATTTGTAATAGATTTCAATAACCAGGTTACAATGTCTAACTATTTTTAAAAAAATTCGAAAGTCACCAATTTGACAGTGACCATCCAAATTTTAGTATCCAAAGATATAACCATAAACTGTAATCAAGGAACTTCTAAATTCTCTTATTGACATTGAATAATGACTTTAAATATCATAAAAATGAAGGTCTGAACTCACAATAGAATTTACAACCATTCGAAGTTCATAATCAGAATTTGAATGAAATTCCAGCGATAAAACAACCACTAAGAATCACATTTAACATTTAGTTTGTAGTGAACCATACACTTGGGCTTCAAGAAATTATATTTAAAATTTTCAACTACTTTAACCATTCCAATATAATTTTTTATCATGCTACAATATAATTCAAAAATAAAATACCAGAACCAACGAAGACGAAGAGTTGATGATGCCCTTCAAAGACTTGTGCTCCTTCCAAAATCCCTCTTGCTAATCACTGAAACTTCACTGGTACCTCCCAACCAATGATAGGGGTACTCTTCTTCCCCCTTATTCCTCTGAGCTGCAAAGGGGCCACACAAAAGAAACCAACAAACAATAGCTCCAAGGCTTGTCTCACAAGGAAGAGCTTCCACTCTTTCTACAATCTTGGTATCCCAACTCTCACAAGTAAAACACAATCCACAAAATTTTGGCAGAGTAACATTACCAAGAATCACTGAGATCCCTTTCCCCTCTACACCAATTTTTTTTATAGAAATTTACTTCTTGACACATTTCCTCATGCACAAATGATTAACTTTTTAATTTAATTTAATTAGGATTATTCACCCACACACTTGTCACAATCTCCCCAAGTTGCACAAGTAATTACCATTTTTATTTTATTTAAAAATCCAAATTCCCTCACATTCCCCAATGTGTTCCTATTTTCACTCTTAGTTGTCCCTTTTTTCCCCAAATTCTCATTTAATGATTGTCTCCTAACTATATCTTAGTTAGAGTTGGATTATGAGTCTTCTTCTAGTTATACTAGTGGTAGCTTGACTCTACATACCATTCTATGTGTACACCTATTCTCTCATACTATTATTTCTTCATTTTTTTAAAATCCAATATATTAATTTCATGCACACATGTGCAATTTATCCATTTATTTAAATTTTTATTTATCTTCTTCCTAGAGTTTGATTTTATTTTACACCCTTTTAATTTATTTAATATTTTAACTAGTCCCTTAATTAAACTTAGACTTGGACTCAGTCTAGACTTAGGCTCAGAATTTTGTTAGGATTTATAATTAATAATTTACTATTTAATTAATTATTTTATTCTAACAAGGTCCAATCGTTTCAATGTTTTCTAGGCCACCTAGATTTATTGAATTAAATTTTTAATTATGTGATGTTCCCTTCAAGATGCACCTCCATGCTCCAAGGGTGCCACTCTCTGTAGATTTGTTTTGGAAGTTTGTCTGGCCCTTGGAGTCAACACTCCACTCGACCGACCTTATGAGAGACTAAGGGATTCTAAGGAACAAGGAATCCACCTTATTGCGCACCCCTTAGAAATATTTGTGAGTGACTGTCTCAACCCACCCTCATGACATAGTGGACCAATCAAACTAGGTAATCATTAACCTACAGTTCCGACCACGACGGGAGTGCTAGTAGGATGTGATAGGGATGTTGTCACACCTCTCCCTTAATGTATGGTTTATGTGCATTGCCCCTTTACTCTTTATGTGAGTTGGATTAACGAGCATCATCAAGCCTGCATCCACTAAAAAAAATAGTGTCAATAATATCTATACATAAATCATACCGAAATCAATCATCTGTCATATGTGCGTAAAATGAAATACTCAAAAAAATACAATCCACTCCTTGACTCAATCTACAATCCAAGGAAGTTCATTGATGCCATCAACATCCATAACTTGTCATGTGTCCTGCACACTTAGGAAAAATTGTCAATAGCATCTGCCAATACATATACATCAAAATAAAAATAAGTCATAACACATCATCATCATCATCATCATATATAACCCATAATCAAAATGAAATCACAATGTACGATGACTGGATCACTTGCACACTAGTGTCCTCAAATAATATGTCAATAAAATTTTTAGTAGAGAGGGATGTTACAGAATGTTTGACTGGTCAAATTCAATGTTTGGATGGTCAAATTCAAAATTTCACTGGTCAAGGTCAAAGTCATGAAGACTAGCTTCATAGTAGAAGACAGATTAGAAGGTGCCACCAACTTCAAAGCATGGAAGATTAAGTTACTTCTTATCTTAGAAGAAAATGATCTTCTATAATACATAAACCATGCCATTCCAGAGCTGGTATAAGATGAAGAGAATGTCAAGAACAAGAATAAGACTAAATGTGATGATGATCCTCAAAACGATCATTCAGGAGGATCTCTACAAATCTCACTGTAAGTATAATTTAGTTATTTCAATTATTTCTATTTTATATTGGACCATTGTCCCTGGTACGAGAGTCCATTTTACTTATTGGTTTGGTTATTATCCTAGCACAAGAGGCCATTTTGGTTATTATCCTAGTACATGAGGCCATTGTGGTTATTATCCATATGGAAGGCCATTCTAGTTATTATCCTAGTATAGGAGCCATGTTTGGTTGTTATCCCTATGGGAGGCCATTCTAGTTATTATCCTAGTACATGAGGCCATTGTGGTTATCATCCTTATGGGAGGCCTTCTTGGTTATTATCCTATCATGGGAGGCAATACTTCTTATATTTGTTAGAAGGGCCATTATCCCTAGTACAAGAGCCCCTAGTTCTAGGTTAGGAAAAAGAAATGTATGCCAACAAGAACAACAGAATTGAAAAGACTCAGAGGGAGTCATAATTCATAGGGAGTCATTGATTAGGAATAAGCCAAGTTGGTTTCGTGAAAATTTGCACGATGCAAAGGGGCATGCAATAGACAAAATCATGGTTCAAGGATTCTCTTAGATAGAGGGAGTTGACTTCATAATTTGAGATAAAGGATATTGCAAGAATTCATTAGAGACATGGTGCAGGAAGGGGTAGTGAGGCTCCATCACTTATCCACATATGAGAATATACATGACAGTTGCACTAATCCTCTGTCTGGGACAAGATTGTCAGGAATGCAAATTTTCCTTGGGGGAGTATTGATGATTGCATCATCATGTTGATATTCCAAGATTGATCTGTTGGAGTACTTAACACACACCTAAGATTTATTTTTCCTAAGGTTTTCCCTATGTTTATTAGTCATTATCCAATCTCCTAAAGTTTAGGGAGAATATTACTCTAGGAAAATATTTTATTTATTTTTCACTTTAGTTTGATCAGTTAAGTGGAGTCCAGATACTACATTGGGATTATCACCATGTAGCATTTGGATTATCACCAATTAATGTGAATTTTCCTTGGGATCATCACTAGACTAGAACATTACTCATGATTCCATAATATCCTCCTCACTTCACCTTGTTTCAGTCAGTTAACTGAAGACTGATGGACTAGTTAACTCAGACTAGGTGGCATTTCACTCTCGTAACTTCCTGAGAGACTAGAATGGGTGGAAGTCACGAGGTATGCATTCAGTTGCAACACACGATTCCCTATACTCCACAACAAAATAGAGTTTATGAACGGAAAAATATATCTCTAAAAGAGATGGCATCTTGCATGTTACATGCAAATTCACTTCCACAAAGATTATAGGCCAAAGCACTTAATTGTGAAACCTACATCGAAAACAGATCTCCCCATAGATATGTTAAGGATAAGACCCCTTACGAGGCTTGGAGCAGCCTCAAACTAGAAGTGACCCACTTTTTTTATTTTCGGTTCATGTGCATGGGCCAGGATTCCAATTGAGAAGAGGAAGGCACTTGATCCACGAAGAATAGAGTATATATTTGTTGGAAACCCCGATGGTGTGAAAGGATACAAACTCATTGATCTTTCCTCGGACCGACTCATAATTGAGTGTAGTGTCCAATTCGAGGAAAGTGTCTCACATGTACCTCAACAAACACATGCAAACACCTTTTTTCTTCCACCTGTCAGAGATGATGAACATGCACATAACGACTCTTATTCAGACAAGAGTTATGATTCATAGGATTTAGATGATCTAGATAGAGAGTCAGGACGGTCATATGTATATTGAGTGCATCCATATGCATATGCAGAGCCATAGGAGAGGCCCAAGTGGTCCAATACCACTCTTTAGGATGCAGGGGATATTGTTGGGGATCCAACTAATACTAGGAGGACTCGATCTAATTTCCAGGAGCCTCCTTCTACACTCACTGCCACTAAACCAATGCCACCTAGGCATATTTTCTTAGTTTAGTATTCATATCCATAGTCTTATGGAGATGTTGCTGGAAATCCCTTTTGGGAATCCTCCATGTGGGAGGAGTACAACTCCATCCTCAAGAACTAGACTTGGGATCTGGTTCCCCTTTCTTAAAGAAGGAAACTTTTCAGGTGCAGATGGGTCTACAAAACCAAGAGCACAACAAATGGATAGGTTAGAAGATACAAAGTTGGGCTAGTTGCCGAAGGCTTTCAGTAGGTGCATGGAATTGACTATGATGAGACCTTCACTCCAATAGAAAACATGGATTCCATACATTTGGCACTTTCCATTGCGGCAACCAAGGGATGGGACGCCCATCAGATGGATGTGAAGAATGCATTTCTTCACGGTGACCTCTCTGAGGAGATATATATGGAGCAGCCCCAAGGATTTATGTAGGATTCATATTTGGTCTTTCGACTAAAGAAGTTTCTTTATGGACTCAAGTAGTATCTGAGAGTATGGTATGCCAATATGGAATCCTACCTGCTGTCACATAACTTTGTATATTGTAATTCAGACCCAAATGTTTACATGCTCAGGATGGTTGATTCACTTCTACTCCTAGTTCTGTATGTTGATGATTTCATGATCATCGGTTGCTCGAATTTAGTGTTTGTTGCAATCAAGAGGATTCTACATGAAAGGTTCTTGATGAAGAAAATGGGTCCACTACATTTCTTCCTTAGACTTGAGATCAACCAGGATGCAACAAGCATCAAACTGTCTCAGGCCAAGTATGCACGAGATCTCCTTAAGAGGTTTCATATGACAGACTGCAAGTTTTCCCCAACTCCTTTCCTATTAGGAGTCAGACTTGAGGATGGCAGGGACACTCCACTGGTTGAAAACACACTGTATAGAAAACTAGTGGGGAGCTTGTTGTATCTCACACACTCTAGACTAGACCTCTCCTATGTAGTTGGATCAGTCTTCAGGTTCATGCAAGAGTTGCATGAGATACATTAGAAGGATGAAAAGTGTATGCTTCGATATGTATAGGGAATCATCACCTTTTGGATTCACTATGAAACAAACTCTACATTGGACCTCATCAGGTTCACTGATTCTGACTGGGTTGGCGATAGCATTGATCACAAGTCCACATCAGGTTACTCACTCAGTCTTGGTTCTAGGCCTATCTCTTGGTTGAGAATGAAGAAAGATGTTATTTCTCTATATTCAACCGAGGAATATTATAGAGGGGTAGTTAACATAACCATTCAGGCTATGGGGTTACAACATTTTCTCACTAAGTTGGGAATTTCGTTTCATCGACCAATCATCATTGGGTGTGACAACCAGAGCACTCTGAAGTTCTACAGAGATCCATTTTATAGGTAGTGGATGAATCACATCATGATCCACATGCACTACATCCAGGACTTAGTGCATGAGGGGATCATCTACTTGTAGTTCTATCCTTAAGTAGAACAAACTATAAAAATCTTCACCAAGACCTTCACTGAGCATAAGTTGCATTCTCTAAGAAATTGTCTTGGAGTGAAGGACACAGTTGCCTAGCAACTGTTAGTTCTTCTTTTTACATACATTGTACTTTGAGGGGGGGGTTTTCCCATGATTTTTTTTCCTCTTTCCTCATTTTATTTCAGTGCACATTTGTATTTGGGTACCTAACATAGCCTCATTGTCGGGACTCATTCTTTATTTTCACCATAGTGATGTTCAGGGTGGGTGTTGGAGTACTTCACACACACCTAGGATTTTTTTTTCCTAAGGTTTTCCCTATTTTTATTAGTCATTATATAGTCTCCTAAATTTTAGGGAGAATATTCCTATAGGATAATATTCTCTTCAATTTTCACTTCAGTTTGATCAGTTGAGTGGAGTCTAGATGCTACATTGGGGTCATCACCAACTAATGCACATTGTCCTTGGGATCATCACCAAACTAGCACATTACTCATGATTCCCTTATATCCTCCTCGCTTCACTTTTTTTTCAGTCAGTTAACTGAAGACTAATGGACTAGTTAACTCAGGCTAGGTGGTATTTCACTCCCGTAACTGCCTGAGAGACTAGACTCAGTGGCATTTCACTCCCGTAACTACCTGAGAGACTAGACTCATTGGCGGTTCACTCCCGTAACTATTGGTTTGTGTCCATATCACACTATACCACCACTATGGAGCATTGGATTGTCCTCCAGTGTGCATTAGTTGATTTATACAAAGTATATCATGTGTAAATTATCATTCATTCTGGTGAATGGGAATTCTTCTATTCTTTCTCTCCTGCTTCTTTTTTCTCATATTTTCTCTGCAACTATGTATGTCAATTACTAGATATATCTATTTTTTGTAGGTTCAACACATTTACATGATTAGACGGACTTGATCATGTGGGAATAGGCCCATATGTAATCCTCAACAAATTGAATATTCAAGTTGCTACTATATCTCCTATATGTGAATTTCATCGAGCCTTGAAACTCTGATGAGTAGGTGAGTAGCCCCAATAAGCATCGCGATGAATCTATCTCCATAGGTATTGGGATGCAGATAAGGGAGATAGGGAACATCTACATCCAGAGTAGATGTGCCTCGATGTAGTCTTCGACATAATGAATACTCGAGGTGAAATTCCACTTGTCCGATAACATCGATCTAAATGCATTCACAGAGTGATCCTATGAGAGAATCACCATGAGGTGTTTGTGGCTCCTATGTGGTCTTAATTCTTGTCATGGGACAAGAACAACCTGAGGTTATAGACACATGTGTCCGATAACATCCAACTAAATGAATTCATGGAGTGATCCTATGAGAGGATCAACTATGAGGTGAATGTGGCTCCGACGAGGTCATGATTCTTGTCATGGGACAAGAATGACCCAAGGTGATAGACACATGGTGGTGGATATGGATCATCAATATAGATAAATGAGGCTTGTGGATATTGTGATTATATTTTTGATGCCATATTTATACCAGATGATGTTGATAATGATGATGA
This sequence comes from Picea engelmannii, assembly GCA_009831015.1. Lineage (NCBI taxonomy): Eukaryota > Viridiplantae > Streptophyta > Pinopsida > Pinales > Pinaceae > Picea > Picea engelmannii. The sequence goes on from ML789334.1 coordinate 70,115, forward strand.
TACTCATGACATAGGTGTAGCCATGGGTGAGCATGTCATGTGGGTATAACCCATGACGATGATGGTGAAACACACTACGAGGTGTAGCTCTAGTGTTCTCTAGCGGGTTGTGGCCCCTAGACGATATTGACAGGTCCACATGGGTGTATCCATGTATGAAATGATGATGCTACCTGTGGAGTGGTCTACAATACTATGTGAGTCTTTCCCATGACATCTAAAGATGGATGGATGTGTTTGATACCATTAATACCTCCCTAGATAAGAGGGAGTGTTGATATTATGTTAGCTGCAGGAGATATTAACCTCCATGTGTAACCTATGACTAGAATATAATATTCTAGAAGCAAGAGAAACCCTAAACATATGTGTGAAAACCCTAGAAGACAAGTCGGCTTAGCAAAATATATAATATTAAGGTATTATCCTCCAGAAAGACCAGTTGGTTCCATGGGAAAAAGATAAATAGAAAACATAATTACCAGAAAGTCAGGTCAGCCCATCCAGAAAATTCATTGGACAAATTAGTATAAATAGAGGTAGTCTTGGCTCATTTTTTCACTCACTCTCACCTAGAAAACCAGAAACAATGCACAAGTTTGAAGGAGGAGCAACAACAAATTTTGTTGGGAAGTTTTCTCTTGTTCAATCTTTCCAGTATCTTTATCTTGTGCGCTACCTTTGGAGAAGGTGCACTCTCTCTTGGTCATCTGTGGTGCTGATGTGGCTTCCCAAAATCATTCTTTCTATCAAAGGTTAAGGTGCCTGGGGAGGCTTTGTGCCTATGGATGGGTGAAAATGGTGTAGCATTGTATATGGTGAAATGAGCACATCTACATTATTCTAACACCCCCAAACTCAAGATGGATCATTTCACACAAAATTATGACTCTCTGATACCATTTAATTAATAAAACTTCTCTGCATATGAACATAATTATGAAAACTAATACCAAATATATACATGCATAATTATATAATAAAAACCCATAACAAAAATGCATACATATTCACACATTAATTAAAACAAACACATAGAAGGAACTTATATTTTTTTCTAAATCACCAACTACATACAGACCTCAGACATTCCTCTAGCCATAGACTCTACTGCTCATAAACTCTTAGCAGCAGGTCAACCCTGAGATGAGACTAGAACTCCACCAGGGAAGGCTTCCTAAGCCAAAATAAGGTCTAAAATATAACCAAATTAAGGTCAGGTCAAGGTTCCAACCTCAACATCTAGCCTACAACCTCTCATTTCCCATAGCATAACACATCCCAGGAATTTTACCCCTTCTTTTCTCAACAATCCTTCAGTTGTCCCACTTCCCTTCTAGGGCTTCAACAACAAGCATGAAAGAAAGTCTCAAAGATCTATAGATTCTTTCTAGCACCCAAGGAAGCAATTCCTAGCAGTTCTCTCAACCAAAGAGAATGCCCACAGTACTGACAACTCGCTTCTTTAGTATGCACATAGGCCTAAAAACATGCTTCTTCAGCTCAAACTGCTCAGCTTTACTGGTTACAATTAGATTTTTAGCTCCCAGGTACAAGTAAGAATGATCAGAGTGAATGAGAGAGTGATTAGAATTATCCTAGAATACACTAAGTTATCACACTAAGTATGCATGTTCCCAACTTGACACTTGTAAATCTAAGAACTACATGGGCCCCCCTTGGTGGTATGTTCCTCACCCTTAAGAACTTAGGATAAAATATATCCCATAAATTAAACTTTATGAAATATTATTTTAATATTCCCTTGGCTTAGCCCCTCTTCCTAGAATCGTAGCCCCCCTTTCCCTTTAGGGTGTAGTTCTAGTGCCCCATAATATTTTGTTTGGTTGGTCTATAGCAGTGATGCATTTTTGTTAGTAATCCAAGTGCGATTACATATTACAATGATAGGCTCGCTAGCCTTTTAGCATCTAGGATTTCCAGCCTAATAATCACACAAGAACTCTGGCCTTCAAAACATACATACCAAGGAAATCTAGCCCAAAATGTCTTGGCTCACCAACCTATATGTACATTTACAATTGGGGTTTGGCTTAGGGGTATTACATATCATCTACTTAGATGTAACATCTCGCTCTGGCGCACTGAGAAAACTTATTCTTTGAGGACCCTTGCTCGCAAGTGATCTGGACTTTTATGATGTTAAACCATTTATCCTTGATTATGATGCGTTTTGATAGATGACATGATGTGTTTACTACTTTGATGTAGACAGGTGTTGTTGACTCAATTTGATTGAGAGTGCAGGGTTTCAGACCTTGAGGATGCAGAGGCATCGGTGGAACCCCTTGGACTCCAGATTGAGTGAGGGAGTGTGCTATTTGGGTTGATTTATTTCTATGATATTTCATTTATTTGATGATATGATGTTGACATGTTATGACATGATTGTTGATGATGTAGTATTACGATAGCTTGCCGACCAGGATCACATATGGACTAAAGCGGCCACACACGATTTCCAGAGAGGTTGAGGGAGAGGGGTGGACAACAGCCCTACCACCGCCTACTAGCACTCCCACCGTGGCTCGAACTGTAGGTTAACAATTACCTAGTTCGAGAGGATCCACGATGTCATGAGGGAAAACTGTGACAGTCTCTCACGATGATTCTAAGGGGCGCGCAATAAGGAGGGGGCCTTATTCCTTAGAGCCCTTAGTCTCCCACAAGTTCACCTGGCGGAGTGTTGACTCCAGGGGTTATAGATGTCTACCAATCATTCAAGTTTGCGAGTGGCACCCTTGGAGCACGTGGTGCATCCTGAAGGGCACGTCGCACAAAAGAAACACAAGAAGCGAGTGGCACCCTTGGAGCACGTGGTGCATCCTGAAGGGCACGTCCCGCAAAGGAAACGAACGAGGCGAGTGGCACCCTTGGAGCACGCGGTGCGTCCTGAAGGGCATGTCGCATTGATGTGGATGAAGGAAACAAACCTAAATATCCCTAAGACAATAATGCCTTAATAAATCCTTAAACAACTTCCCTAACCCAGTGTCACCCATTTCAGAATCTAAGTACTAAGTCTAAAACTTTTAGGGTTAAATTTTAGTCTAACCTTAAGAACAAAGCCTATGATGCAGGAGCATCACTCACTCATCAAGCGATCCAACGCGTGGAGCAGGGAAAGACAGCTAGACAAGCCAGCAAAACTTCTTTTTGAATTTTACCTTGATATTGTTGCACCAAGTATTAATGAGTTAATGTAATGAAGCGCACTTGTATTGTATTATAGATAGGAAGGCATTTATTAGTTTTAATGTTGTTATATAGGAATTTATGGTAGATTTGATAGTTTCAGATTTCGAGAGGGAAAACGGAATATAGGCACCCTTCTTTGTATCATTGTATGAGGATCAAACATTCAGAAGAGAAGAGCAGAGCGGAGAACTGGTGAAGAACACCCATGCATGGATTGAATTAATAGAAGGAAGTCTTTGATTCACTTTCATGGTTTGTGTTGTTTCTCTGTGATTGATACTGTGCTCATGTATGTTTTCTTTCTGTCATATGTTTTCTTTGATATGCTGCGTATGTGATTTCATAGTTGAATTGGAATCTGTGAGAGAGAGGAGAATGAGTTTCAATTGTTTCTCTGTCTGAGCCAGGAGATTCCTGCATAGAGTGCAGTTGAATTCATCCGCAAAGAGTGCATTGATGAGGCTAGATAGTTGAACTCTTGTTCTCATCTACCCAGAAGTTGAATTGGGTTATTCGAGCCGTGCAGGATAAGTGCAGGCCGAGGTTGGAGTCTTAGTGGGAAGTCTGAGTAAAGGAAAGCAGGGATTCCATTGCCGGAAGTGCACAGATTCTAGAAGCTCAAACACTTGGAAAGTGATTGGACGTCGAGCACAAGGAGTTCACCAACCTTCAGTTGAAGGAGTGAGAGAAATAAAGCTCAAGAGGGATAGTTCCTTTCCATTACGGTGGAACCAAACCCAGGAGAGATCCGAACGGGAAGAGCTTTGAAGCAGAGGAGATCTTCAAGGCGGGAATCGGGAGCCATCACATATCGGCATTTGGTGTTCGACAAGGTGAGGCGCAGACTCGTTGAAACCATGAGTCCTGATTTCCTGAGTTATTCGGAGCCATTGATCACCATAGGACAGGTGGCGCGAGATCCCGAGATATCGGGGTTCGACGTTTGGGGTTTTCAACATCAACAAAAACTTGCATCGTGGATTCGCGATCCGTGAAATCTTGACGGTGACGTGGCAGTGTGGGACCACAAGACTTAGTGGAGTACAGGTGGAGCTGTACCAGAGCTCAAAGGTGGAGGGCCCAAGTCCACACGTGTGTTGGAGATCGACACATCGGGTATCGGGGATTGCCAGTTCAAGTTGTTGACATCGTGGATAGCGATTTCCCGATAGGGAAATCCCCGACGAAAGTAGAAAGCATTGACCCCTTGACCCATCGAGGTTCGGGGTTTTGAATTGCACGAGAATCGTGTATGCGTGTTTCGCGATATTGCGAAACCCGATCCTCCGTCAAGAAAAAGGGGAGATCGTCGAGGAGATAGCTGTGGGTATTAAGAACTCCCGAAATGAGTTGAAAGATTCTTTGACTCTTCGGGGCGTGTGAACAAAGAAGGTCCTGGTGAGAGCGGGTTGGATTGTGAGGGTTGCAACTACACGTCAAGTGGTATCAGAGCCCAAAATCTTGTCTGTATATCTCAGGCGAGAGAAGGGAAGGAGAAAAGGAAAACACTCTGATACACACGACTTGCGTCAAGTGGTATTAGAGCCGGAGAAGAGTTCTCTTTGTTCAGGTAGCAGAGAGAAGCAGATTTCATAATGCTACCCAGAAGAGAGAGGCAGTCACTTGATCGAGAAGAGAGGGATGCCCGAAGAAGGGGTAGGCCAGCAGGAAACCCAGAGATGGAACGATAGATACACGATCTCAGGGCGAGACTTGAAGAGATGGAGACCACCCAAAGGCGCGGAGCTGGTGTTGGAGAGTTCAGTGATTCCGAAGTTGAAGAGGAAGCTGGACACGAGGCAGAAGAGGTCTCAGCAGAGGATGCCTCAACTGAACAGTTGATTAGAGCTATCGCCAGGATGAGCTCAAAGACCAAGATGGACATTCCCATCTATGAGGGAAGTCTAAATGCAGAAGAGTTGTTGGATTGGATCCGAGCACTCGACACCTACTTCGACTACGAGGATATCGAAGAGGACAAGAAGGTAAGGCATGCGGTCATGAAGTTGAAAGGACATGCAGCCTTATGGTGGGACGAATTGTAGGCTGATAGGCGCTGCAAAGGAAAACAGAAAATTAAGAGCTGGGACAGGATGATCGCTAAGATGAAAGCGAAGTTCATTCCCAGAGACTACCAGATCACTCTGTTCAGGCGAATGCAGAACCTGAGACAGAAGTTGATGACGGTGAAAGAGTACACCGAGGAATTCTACAGGCTCAATATCAGAGCAGGTCATCAGGAGAGTGATGATAAAAAGGTGGCGAGATACCTGAATGGTTTAAGATATGACATTCAGGATGAATTGAGTATGGTCACCATCCGAACAGTTGAGGATGCGTACCAGATGGCTCTAAAAGCCGAGGATAAGCTGAACCATAAGCAGGGACAGCGAGGGCGAGGCAGGATTTAGCCCATAGGCAAGGCAATTGCCCAAGATAGAACTCAGAAGCCCAAGGAGGAATGGCAGAGACCTCAGGGTAAGGTTGAAATAGGTGGAACCTCACAACCGAGGCAGTAATATGCTGAACTAAGGAGGCAACATACAGAGCAGGGTGGCGGTTATGCCGATGCCAACACATTTCCTCGTACCCGAGGTAGAGGAAGAGGTCGAGGTGGAATCATCACATGTTTTACATGTGGAAAAGACGGACATAAAGTCGTGGATTGTCCAGACAGAAAAATGGATAGAAGTGAAGCTCACATCACTGAGGCGCAGCGGCATGATGCTGAGAATGAAGATGCAGACAACGGAAGATCGCTTGGGATGCATAAAATTATTTTGACACCTGAGAAAGAGGTGGAAAGCTCAGTGCAGAGGAGAAGACTGTTTAGAATGGCTTGCACAGCCAAGGACAGGAAATGCAAGGTCATAGTTGACAGTGGGAGCACCGATAATCTCGTTTCATCCGAGATGGTGGAAAAGCTAGAGCTGGAAACAACTAAGCACCCGAGCCCATATAAAGTCTCGTGGTTACAGAAAGGGCACCCGGTAAGTGTCACTAAACAATGCTTAGTTAAATTCAAGATTGGGAATTACCATGATGAGATTTTGTGCGACGTCATTCCCATGGACATATGTCATATATTGCTGGGTAGACCATGGCAGTATGATAGGAATGTGGTTCATGACGGGAGGATGAACACATACACCTTGGAAAAGGATGGGAGAACACACAGATTTCTTCCGATAAAGGATAAAGAAGTGAAGCCAGAAATAAGTAGTACCATACTTCTCATGAGTGGGAAGGAACTTCTCACAGAGCTGGAGAAAATAGAATATCCACAATTCTTTGTTGTCAGGAAGTCGAGAATTGTCTTGACAAGCACAAGAGTGGACGACTTGCCAGAAGAAATTCAGGAACTGCGGGGAGAGTTCCTTGATATCATCGTGGACAAACTACCTCGTTCGTTGCCACTGATGTGGAGTGTGAGTCACCATATAGACCTCATACCCAGAGAAAGTCTACCAAATAAGGCCGCGTACAGGTTGACACCTCAAGAGAACGAGGAGGTCAAAAGGCAAGTGCAGGATTTGCTGGATAAAGGACTGGTTAGAGAGAGTCTGAGTCCGTGTGTTGTTCCGACAGTACTGAGTCCGAAGAAGGATGGAGGCTAGAGAATGTGTACAAACTCCAGGGCGATTAATAAAATCACCATCAGGTACAGGTTTCCACTGCCGAGAATGGATGACTTGATGGATTGCCTAAGCGGGGAAAATTATTTTTCGAAGATTGATCTCAAGAGTGGATATCACCAGATCCGGATGAGAGAAGGAGATGAATGGAAGACAACATTCAAGACAAACGAGGGTTTGTATGAATGGTTGTTCATGCCGTTTGGTTTGACAAACGCGCCGAACACATTCATGAGACTGATGAATGAAGTCCTGCGGGAATTCATCGGCAATTTTGTGGTCATGTATCTGGACGACATATTGATTTTCAGCAAGACCAAGGGTGAACACCTGAGGCATTTATCCATTGTGATGAGAAGGCTATAGCAGGAGAAGATGCTGACCAATTTGAAGAAGTGCTCATTCATGCAGACAGAACTCATTTATTTGGGTTTTGTAATCTCGGCGAATGAATTGAAGGTGGATCCTGAGAAGGTAGAAGTGATATATAATTGGCCATCGCCAAGGAACGTTTTTGAGGTAAGGAGATTTCATGGGTTGGCTAGTTTCTACAGAAAGTTCATTCGAAATTTCAGTGGAATTAGCGCCGCAATGATGGATACAGTAAAGAAACGGCATAAAGTTTTTTTCTGGACAACTGAGGCTGAGAGGAGCTTCAATCTGTTGAAGCGGAAGATAACAGAGCAACCGATGTTGGTGTTGCCTAACTTTCATAAAACATTTCAGGTGAAATGTGATGCCAGTGGATATGCTGTTGGAGGGGTCTTAAGTCAGGATGACAGACCTGTTGCATATTACAGCGAGAAACTGGACGATGCAAAGCTGAAATACTCCACATACGATAAAGAGTTTTATTCCATCATACAGGCATTGAAAAAGTGGAGGCATTACTTAATACCCAAGGAATTCGTTTTGTACATCGATAATCATGACTTGCAGTTCGTGTGTCAACAAGAAAAGTTGAACCAAAAGCATGCGAAATGTGTAGAGTACATGCAGAATTTTACGTTTGTGATCAAGCACATTTCAGGAACTGCTAACAAGGTGGCTGATTCCTTGAGCAGGAAATGTTTGCTGCTGCAGGAGTTCAGAGTCAAGACGCTGGGTTTTGAAAACGTTAAGGACATGTATGCAAGTGATGCAGATTTTGCAGAAGCATACGAGGCAGCCGAGAATCCAGTTCTCAGGGATCGGAGTCCGTGGCTGGAATATATGATCTAGTAAGGATTGTTGTTTAGAGGCAATCAACTGTGCATTCCGAATTGCTCCATGAGGGAGAATTTGGTAAAGGAAAAACACAGCGGAGGCTTAGCAGGTCACTTTGGACATGATAAGACATTTGGCAAGCTAAGCGAATCATATTATTGGTCGGGGATGTGCACTGATGTTAAGCAGTTTGTTGACAGATGCAGGATATGTCAACATGCGAAGGGCCGAAAGCAGAACACAGGGTTCTATCAGCCATTTCCCATACCTGAAAGGCCATGGGAAGCCATTAGCATGGATTTTGTTCTGGGGTTGCCAAGAACACAGAGAAGTGTTGATTCCATCTTCGTCATGGTGGACAGGTTTTCGAAGATGGCACATTTTATCCCGTGTCAGAAGACTAGCGATGCGACGCACATTGCAAACTTGTTTTTCAAAGAAATCGTTAGATTGCATGGATTACCGAGAAGCATAGTCTCAGATCGGGATACAAAATTCATAGGTCATTTTTGGAGGACGCTATGGAAAAAGATGGGGACTAATTTGGCATTTAGTTCGGCTTATCATCCACAAACGGATGGCCAGACAGAGGTGGTAAATAGGAGTCTGGGGAATTTATTGAGAAGCTTGGTGACAGAACACCACAGCAGTTGGGACCAAATATTACCACAGCCAGAGTTTGCTTACAATGACTCTGTGAACAGGAGTACAGGAAGAAGCCCATTCTAGATTTTGTATAGGACACAACCGAGGGGAGTTTCTGAGCTCAGGGAGTCAGGACAGGCTGAAACTAGCAGCGCTCGTGCTGAAGAATTCGTTGAAGCGATCGAGGAACTTCACAGTCAGGTGAAGCAATGATTGATGAAATCAAATCAAGAGTATAAGCGCAGAGCCGATCAGTGGAAGAGACAACTTCAGTTTGAAGTTGGTGACATGGTTCTTGCACACTTGAGGAAAGAAAGGTTCCCAAGGGGAACATATAACAAGCTCAGGATGAAGAATATTGGGCCATGCAAAGTCCTGAAGAAATTCGGGGAGAATGCATATGAAATTGAGCTTCCGGATGGCATTGGAATATCTCCGATTTTTAACGTTTCGGATTTATACCCATATAGGGCTGAAGAGACAGAAGCTGGAACTAAGGAACCAGTGGTCCAGTGGCATAAACAATTACCAGTTGCACAAAAACTTCAGATGGAGTGTATACTGGATAAAAGAGTAGGCAGGAAGACCAGGCAGAAGCAGTATTTTGAGTACCTGGTGAAATGGAAGAATCACCCAGTGGAGGATGCCAGCTGGGAAACAGAAGCAGTTATACAGAAGCATGGGCAGACTATGCAGGAGCTCATGGACAGGAGCCCATGAAATCTTTCGAGCCGAGGAGTATGATGCAGGAGCATCGCTCACTCATCAAGTGAGCCAGCGCGTGGAGCGGGGAAAGACAACTGGACAAGCCAACAAAACTTCTTTTTGAATTTTATCTTGATATTGTTGCGCCAAGCATTAATGAGTTAATGTAATGAAGCGCACTTGTATTGTATTATAGATAGGAAGGCATTTATTAGTTTTAATGCTGTTAGATAGGAATTTATGGTAGATTTGATAGTTTCAGATTTCGAGAGGGCAAATGGAATATAGGCACCCTCCTTTGTATCATTGTATGAGGATCAAACATTCAGAAGAGAAGAGTAGAGCAGAGAACTGGTGAAGAACACCCATGCACAGATTGAATTAATAGAAGGAAGTCTTTGATTCACTTTCATGGTTTGTGTTGTTTCTCTGTGATTGATATTGTGCTCATGTATGTTTTCTTTCTGTCATATGTTTGCTTTGATATGCTGCGTATGTGATTTCATAGTTGAATTGGAATCTGTGAGAGAGAGGAGAATGAGTTTCAATTGTTTCTCTGTCTGAGCCAGGAGATTCCTGCATAGAGTGCAGTTGAATTCATCCGCAAAAAGTGCATTGATGAGGCTAGACAGTTGAACTCTTGTTCTCATCTGCCTAGAAGTTGAATTGGGTTATTCGAGCCGTGCAGGATAAGTGCAGGCCGAGGTTGGAGTCTCAGTGGGAAGTCTGAGTAAAGGAAGCAGGGATTCCATTGCCGGAAGTGCACAGAGTCCAGAAGCTCAAACACTTGGAAAGTGATTGGACGTCGAGCGTAAGGAGTTCGCCAACCTTCAATTGAAGGAGTGAGAGAAATCAATCTCAGGAGGGATAGTTCCTTTCCGTTACGGTGGAACCAAACCCAGGAGAGATCTGAATGGGAAGAGCTTTGAGGCAGAGGAGATCTTCAAGGTGGGAATCAGGAGCCATCGCATGTCGGCATTCGGTGTTCGATGAGGTGAGGCGTAGACTCGTTGAAACCATGAGTCATGATTTCCTGAGTTATTCAGAGCCGTTGATCACCATAGGACAGGTGACGTGAGATCCCGGGAGATCGGGGTTCGGCGTTCGGGGTTTTCAACATCAAGAAAAACTTGCATCATGGATTCACGATCCGTGAAATCCCGACGGTGATGTGGCAGTGTGGGACCACAAGACTTAGTGGAGTACAGGTGGAGCTGTACCGGAGCTTGAAGGCGGAGGGCCCAAGTCCACACGTCTGTCGGAGATTGGCACATCGGGTATCGGAGATTGCCAGTTCAAGTTGTTGATATCGTGGATAGCGATTTCCCGATAGGGAAATCCCCAAAGGAAGTAGAAAGCGTTGACCCCTTGACCCATCGGGGTTCGGGGTTTTGAATTGCACGAGAATCGTGTATGCGTGTTTCGCGATATTGCGAAACCCGATCCTCCGTCAAGTAAAAGGGGAGATCGTCGAGGAGATAGATGTGGGTATTAAGAACTCCCGAAATGAGTTGAAAGAGTCTATGACTCTTCGAGGCGTGTGAACGAAGAAGGTCCTGGTGAGAGCGGGTTGGACCGTGAGGGTTGCGACTACGTGTCACCCTGGAATAAAAAGAACAATTTAAACAAAAACCCACCTAAGTAATAGTTGGGTCTTCATAAAATTCTTGGGGTGATGACGAGGGTAAGATTTAAATTAAAACTAATAGTTTTAAAATTTTACAAAGAAGAAATTAATTCCTAACTTGTGGAAGAAAAAAAGATATTAAATAAATAATAAATGAAAAGATTAATTAGCGCATTTACCTTTTTGGTTTTAAAAAAAAAGAAGGGATTAATAAAAATAGGGAAACAAAGTAATAAAGGAAACATAGACAATTAATAAGTAATAAAATTATTTAACGTGCGGGAGTATAAAAAGTTATGAATTTAAAAATAAAATGAAAAGAATAATTAGCGCATTTACCTTTTTGGTTTTAAAAAAAAAAGGGAAGGGATTAATAAAAATAGGGAAATTAAGTAATAAATGAAACATACACAATAAATAAGTTAAAGAAAATAATTTTGGAGAAACGTGGGGGATGAATGACACTTGTACGACAGAGAAATTTTGGAAATATTTCTTTAAAACCTAAAAATAAATGTGATTTAGGAAAGCTGGTGGGGCTCAAAACTCTATAAAAGAAAGGGGGATGAGGGGGAAAAGGGGGATGGGCTATTAGGTATCGTTATGATGTCGATTTGGGACTGGACTGATTGCTTGTGAGGAGTTGGGAATTTCTCAGCTTGTATTGGAGTGGTAGCTCAGCCTTGCGAGGCTAGCTGGGAAGCTAGGTATACCATCTGCACTGTGTGTGGCCCCATTGCGGATCGGGGGGATAAGGGGGAAGCAGAGTACCCCTAGTGATTGGCTAGGAGGTACCGGTGAGGTCTCAACGGTCAGCGAGCGAGAGCGACTCAAAGCGTGTGGACGTCCTTCGGAGTGGGTGAAAAGGCCACGATATGTTCTTTATTTATTAGAGTAGATTGCAATATGATTATGCTGGGTTCAGAATATTCGTTGGTAAATTGTTAGAAGTAAATGGTAAATTATTTTGGATATATATGTATCTTTCCCCTTGGATAAGCTATATCACTAGTGATAGACTTTAGTGTTTTTAAATTTTGGTTCAAATGATTCTAGCATTGTTTTGCAAGTATAGTTGGGTATAAATCTTGTAGGAATGTAGTTCAGACGATTTTCAATTTTTGTACAAGTCCAGGTTGTTTTCAACCCACGTTGCCATAGCCAAAACCTTGCCTCGATCGATAACTCTGTATGGATTCTTATCTCTAGTTTAATCAGTGCTCAGTCCTTTAACATTGCCCCTTAGTGTTATGCATTCTCGACGAAGTTGGGTGGGCTCTACATTTGTGGCGGAGTTCCTATCCCTCTGCATGGTTTAAACCTAGCCTCACCAGGTCGTGGTATCCCTGTGTCTAGTAGCCTTTTACCTCCCACGCGTTGCACCCATGCCAGTGGCTCCGAGGAGTTTCCTCTCTTCCCGCCTCGCGTCTTAACACAGGATTCTTAAGTGGGCATGTTCAAATGGTCGCAACAGCCTTGATCTCACCTATAACAACACGGAGGAGTCATTGAAGTTGTACATTTTCTGAGATCTTGTTGGTTGTTTACGCTCTTGTAGTTCCTAGGCAGTCTCGTTGTAAGATGGATTCTGGTTTCCGTTCCGGCATGGGGTGTCCTTAGTCAAAGTCTAGCTGACCACAATCTGTCCGTAAATGCCCCCTTCGTGGTTGTCTATAACACCCACGACTTGCTCGATTTATGACTGAGTCTGTTGGTTGTGATACGCTTGCGAATCCTTTAAGCTGTCTGCCTGCGTGTGCTGTCCATACCCACGGAATTGCAGCAGCGACCCTTCCTTTTAAAAAGAAAATCGCCCATGAAATCTTGTTTTATTCCGAGTACTGGCAGCAACCCCCCCCCCTTCAGAAAACAAAAGGGGAACTCAACAACATTATCCACTGTGCGTATGATATCCTTTTACTAAATCTAGTCATGGGTTGTCCAGGGAGCTTACCTCGGTGTTCTGGGTGGTGATTGTTGACCACGCCTTCCTGTTCTTCATTATAAGAATCCCTCCCTTTGGCGTATCCGACTTCTCCGATTTTTGCTTTTATGATAAGTCAGATGGTGTCGGAAATTTTGGATTTTATTGATTAATATGTAGGATTTAGAATGGATTTAGTAAACATGGATATCGGTGCACTGTAATGTTTGAGCATGCTTAAGCTTTGATAGCCACCTTTAACAAAAGTTTAAAATAGAGAAAAAACCCACAACAGTTTTCCATAATGAGTTTTTCGACAATTTTTAAATGTTTTAGCAACGGTCCTTACATCCAAATTTTTCAATTCTTTAGCCACTGTCACTCAGCTTCCGTATTGAGTTAGGCGGAATTTTTAACATTTCAGCAACCGTCATTTACTGTGAAAATTTTAATGCTTCAGCAATTCTCTTTTACAACGAAGTTTTTAATGTTTTGGCATCTTTCATTTACCTCTCAGCAATTGTCTTTACAACGAAGTTTTTAATGTTTTAGCAACTGTCATTTACCACGAAAATCCTTATTGTTTTCAATCTAGTATGAAGGAGATTGTATTAATTTATGTTTAAGCAAAGTTACTAATTGGTATACAAAAGTATTTATTAAAAACAAAAATATTTTTCATTACCCTAAATAAAATATTTTAATTTCTACTTTAAAAATAATTTATTATCAATTTTTAAAACATTTCAATGAGGTGATAAGTATGAAGGAGTTTTTCTTCCTTTAGTCTTCAACATGGAGATCGCACATATGAAGCATCCTAAATGTATTTCAATGCTAATATTCTTGGTAATGTTCATGGTAATATGGTCATCATTTTAAGGTAATGTTAATGAATATATTGTATAGGATTTAGGTAACTGTGAGATATGGTTATTTAATAGGTAAGAGTAGTACTACTGTAATGAAGTTGATGGTTATTTAGTTGCAAGGATATTATGATGTAAATGTGAGGTTGTTATTGTTCTAGGGTAATGTTATCGTGTTTTATTTTATTGGTAATGTACAAGATATAAGGTGATTGTTATGTAATTGCAATGTCATTGTAATGTAAAGTCGTGAGAGTTTATCGTTGGAACATGTAAATGTAATATTCTCACTTTTTGGAAAATGCCATGTAGCCTGGATAACATAAGAGTGTAAGGTCCTTGTTATTCGATTTCAATGTTGTTGTAGTATAAATGTAATGATGAGGTTAAATCTTGTAAGGACATTTTAATTCTTTTATATTTTCAAACACAAGGGGAAGGGCCTTAAACTAAGGGCAATAAATTATTATGATTTAGATTTAGCAATTAATTATGTGTACTCATTGTTAAGGTTGGGTTGGTAACTTGTCTACTAATGGAAATCAAACGAAGTGATTGATCTGTACATATTGTTTTTGAGTCATAGACATTTCCTTCTCATTAATGTTGGTTGGTCATTGTCTGAGTCCTTTCGTCTTGCGTCTTCGTAGAGGATGTGGTTACTCTCGATTTGTTGTGAGGGGTTGTATTAATTTTGTTGCTTGGCCTGTTGTGTCAGGCGGGATGTAGACACCTCCAGGTTCCTCAGAACACTCGCCATCCCTGAGACCTTAAATGGTTAAAATCGATGGGAACCTGGGCTTGAGCGTTGCTTATGTGTCTTGGAGGTCCTAACCATTGCAGGGTAGGATGGATGGGTAGTCAGTCTAACTCATATCTGAGTGATCATCGTTAATGCATGCAGTTGCTTGTGGTACGTCGTATGTCGTCTTGTTATGTTCATCGTGCTTGCATCTTGTTCGTCGTCGGGTTACTAGTTTCTTCCTGAGAAATCGGCCAGGAGCCTATCTGACATTCTCTCTCTCCGGAGCAGAGGACTAAGATTAAATGCCCTGCTTTCCTGTGCAAAACTAGTAAATCTACTATTTTGGATTCTTCCTTAGGTCTATGGTTGTTTAATGCTTGCAGTTACTTGTTGTGCGTCTTATGTCTTCTTGTTGTGATCATCATGGTTACATCTTATTCGTCATCGGGTGGCAATGCAGAGTCGAATGCGTTGTTGTAGTTTCCTTGTAAATGCGCACACACACTTAAAAAAAAAAAAAAAAAATTTGCACCTGTTATCAGAGTTGTTGTCGTAACGAGGAGGTTGTCACATATGGTATCAAAGTTAGGTTCGACCCACGACTGGGGATTCGCTATGGATTTCAGTGACATGAGTTGATTTTATTATACTATTTTTGATCGAGTTGATTATGTGCATGCAGGTAATCATGGTTAGAGGACGTTGTGGAGGCAGACGACGGGGTGTTAGGGGAGGAGGCGTGACGCCTCTAGTAGCATCCATGCATGAGGGGTCTAACCCCCAGGGAGGTGAGCAAGTTCTCAGACAGGAGAAGATAGTGGTTGGTGATGTTATTGGGATGATGAGATCCTTTCAGCGCATGTCCGAGGCTCTAATCAACCGATTGGACAGAGACGAGGCCAGGGCAACGACACCCGCTGAGGTTCTGTCGCACGCACCGGCCGTTACAAGTAGCATTCACTGTGAACTCGAGAAGGTAAAATTTCCTGAGTTCTTTGGTGCCCCGGACGGTGCAGCCCCTGAGGCATGGTTGGAGAATATGGCAATGTGCTTCGCACTTCGCGATTATACCTCCAACATGAAGGTCCACATGGCGGTCTTTCAACTGAAGGGAAACGCTCTTTATGCTGGAAGACGCTCCTGCCATAGTTGAACATGGCCGTGGAAGACGTGTCATGGGAACTGTTCGAGGAACAGTTTCAAGAGAGGTACCTTTCAGAGGAATTCATTGAGCGTCAGCTCAATGATTTCAACGCATTATGACAGGGAGGTCATACGGTGCCCGAGTACGAGGCACGTTTCATGGAGCTGCTCTAGTATGGTCCACACCTTAACATAGAGAAACTCAAGGTCAACCGGTTCGTGTTTGGCCTTAACAGCAACCTGCGTACAAAGGTTAGGATCTTGATGACTCAAACCTTGCACGACGCTGTCCAAAAGGCCCTCATAGAAGAGGAGGAACTTATCAGTGGGGGTGAGACCAGGACTCCAGCGAGACCCGCAGGGCAGGGTTCATCTGGCACACCGTAGAATTAGACACCAGCGAGGCATATGTCGGGATATCGTGGCTTCCAGAGGGGATCCACTTTCACTAAACCTTGGCGACCGCTGCCTCAGCAACGGACACCTTATCAGGGACCATAGCACCCGCAGCAGTGTCGCCCGTAGTAGCAGCAATTTAGGCATGTTCAGCAGAATAGATCGGGGTTCCAGGCTAGTGGGTCGTCGTCTTCTACTTCGGGTACCAGGACTATTGGGCTGAAGAAGGGGTGTCGGACATGTGGGGAACCACACTACCAATGCGACTGTCCTATGGAGAGGACTAGGGTGTCCAGATCATCCGGACCCACTATAGTGGAAGATATGGGCAAGGCCCATCGGATTCATGCAGCAGTGAATAACCGCCAGGCAGAGCACCAGTCGACTGTGCTCAAGACGACATGTACTGTCACTGACCAGACCCTTAGTATTTTGATAGACCCCGGTGCTACTGAGAGTTTCATTTCTAGTGCAGCGCTAAAAATGATTAAGGTAAAGGCAGTCGAACAGGATGAGTTTAGCTTCGTAGAGATGGCTTCAGGAGCCAAACAGAAGGTTGGAGGAAAGGTTACAGGCTGTGCCCTTAACCTGGGAGATTTTTTTATGAGGGTCAACCTGTACGTCACGATCTTAGGATCTTATGACATCGTGATTGGTATGGATTGGTTGGAATCGCATGAGGCGATACTCAACTGTAAAACGAAACAGTTGATCTTGGTCGATGACGAAGGACAGAGACGTGTGATAGTAGGATAGAACCAGGGATTTTCCCTGAGGTTCGTCTCTTCCTTACAACTACGAAAGAGTATGCGCAAGGGGTTCAAACTTTATGCGATCCTTGCGCTAAATGAAAAGGGAGTGGCGGAAGGTCTAGAACACCTTTCGATGGTGAAGGATTTTGCGGATGTATTTCCAGAGGAGTTACCTGGGATGCCACCGGAAAGGGAATTGGAGTTTACCATAGACTTGAAACCGGGGACCGAACTGATAGCAAGAACGCCTTATCGGATGTCGACCCCGGATTTGCAAGAGCTGAAATTGCAACTGAAGGAGTTGTTGGACCTGGGGATGATACACCCTAGTGTGTCACCATGGGGTGCACCAGTTATTTTCATACGAAAGAAGGATGGGTCATGGAGGCTTTGCATTGACTACCGTCAACTGAATAAGACTACGATCAAGAATCAATATCCCTTACCGAGAATTGATGATATGTTCGATCAAATGAAGGGTGTGACGGTGTTCTCCAAGATTGATTTGCGATCAGGGTATCACCAGTTACGGATCAAGGAGGATGACGTCCCTAAGACTACCTTTAAGATGATATTTGGACATTACGAGTTTGTTGTTTTATTGTTTGGACTGACAAACACCCCAGGGGTATTCATGAGTTTGATGAACGGGGTGCTCCACGAGTACTTGGACAAGTTCGTCCAAGTATTCATTGATGATATTTTGATCTACTCTCGGACGATGGAGGAGCATGACGAGCACTTGCGCTTGGTACTACAGTGTCTGCGAGAACACAAATTGTATGGGAATTTATCCAAATGCTCTTTTTATCAATCGAGGATTCACTACTTAGGGCATGTCATCTCCGGCGAAGGTATCACCGTGGATCCAGCCAAGGTTGAGGCTATTATGGATTGGCCTGCGCCGACGAATGTCACAGAAGTGCGTAGTTTTATGGGTTTAGCAGGATACTATCAACGATTTGTCGAGGGATTTTCAAGGATAGAAAATCCGATCACAGAATTGCAGAAAAAAAACAAGAAGTTTGTTTGGACCAAGAAATGCATGGAACCATTTCGGAGGCTTAAGGAGTTGTTGACGACAGCGCCGATACTAAAGGTCCCTGACATGGATGCAGAATTCTTGGTATGCACTGACGCATCTAAGGAAGGTTTAGGCAGAGTCTTGATGCAAGACGGATGAGTGATTGCTTACATTTTGAGGAAACTAAGAAGGCATGAGGAAAACTACACGATGCATGATTTGGAATTATTATCCATCGTATATGCCTTGAAGTTATGGAGACACTACCTTGTTGGACGAAAAATTGAATTAAAGACTGATCATTGTGGACTACAACACATTTTTACGCAAAGCGACTTGAACGCGCGACAATGGAGTTGGTCGGAATTGTTTAGCGAGTATGACTTCGAGATTACTTACATAAAGGGAACAGTGAATCGAGTGGCGGATGCCTTGAGTTGGAGGCCACGCATCTTTTCGTCGTTACCTCTTCAGACAAATCTACATGAGAAGATTCTCACTTTACAGTGTGATGATGATTGGTACAAAGAAGTCGAGGATTTTATCAAACAAAACACAATGATGTTACCACGATATGAGGGATATTCATTTGATAACGATGGTTTATTGAGGTTTAGAAGTCAGATTTACGTACCGCCAAACGACTAGTTGAAAATGTTGATCTTGAGCGAGGCTCATAGAGCAGTTTACATGGCGCACCCAGGAGTCATGAAGATGAGGGAAGACCTTAAACCCTTATTCTTTTGGAAGGGAATGAAGGCTGACATAGTCAACTTTGTGGCTAGATGTCTAGAGTGTCAGCAGGTAAAGGATGAGCATAGACACCCGAAAGGTTTATTTCAACCACATGCCATTCCAGAATCGAAATGGGAAGTTATTTTGATGGATTTTATTGTTGGATTGCCACTGACGGCAAGGAGACACGACTCGATTTTTGTAGTAGTAGACACTCTGACGAAGAGTGCTCACTTTATTCCTGTGTGTACAACGTATCAGGCACTTGACATAGTGAGAGTTTTCATCAGTGAGATTGTGAGGCTGCATGGCATGCCTAAAAATATTATATCCAATCGAGGATCGGTGTTTACTGGACGAGTTTCCAAGAGGCCTTGGGAACCCAACTTAATTTTAGTACTGTGTATCACCCAGAGACTGACGGACAAACAAAATGAACGAACCAAACCTTGGAAGACATGTTGCGCATGTACGCGATGGACCAACAAAAGCGTTGGGAGGATTTCTTGCCTCTAGTAGAGTTCGCTTACAACAACAGTTACCAGAGCACCATTAAGATGGCGCCTTTTGAGTTTCTTTATGGGAGACCATGTTAGACGCCCTTGAGTTGGGATCGACTTGAGGATAGGATCTTGGTGGGACCAGAAGCGATCCAAGAAATGGAAGAGAAAATGAAAACCATAAGACAAAGGATAAAATAAGCGCAAGATCGACAGAAGAGTTATGCCGATGCGCACCGAGTCGACCGTAGTTACAAGGTCGGTGATCGAGTCTTCTTGCGGGTTAAACCGCATAAGAGTTCGATCAAGTTTGGAAATGGAGCTAAACTCACTCCTAGGTTCGTGGGACCTTTCGAGATTGTGGAGAGAAAGGGGCCCGTGGCCTATCGACTAGCCTTGCCTGATTCTTTGAGGCGTATGCACGATGTTTTTCATGTATCTGTTTTGAGACATTATATTAGTGATCCTACACAC
>ML789334.1:92511-108781 GCA_009831015.1 Picea engelmannii
GATAGACTTTAGTGTTTTTAAATTTTGGTTCAAATGATTCTAGCATTGTTTTGCAAGTATAGTTGGGTATAAATCTTGTAGGAATGTAGTTCAGACGATTTTCAATTTTTGTACAAGTCCAGGTTGTTTTCAACCCACGTTGCCATAGCCAAAACCTTGCCTCGATCGATAACTCTGTATGGATTCTTATCTCTAGTTTAATCAGTGCTCAGTCCTTTAACATTGCCCCTTAGTGTTATGCATTCTCGACGAAGTTGGGTGGGCTCTACATTTGTGGCGGAGTTCCTATCCCTCTGCATGGTTTAAACCTAGCCTCACCAGGTCGTGGTATCCCTGTGTCTAGTAGCCTTTTACCTCCCACGCGTTGCACCCATGCCAGTGGCTCCGAGGAGTTTCCTCTCTTCCCGCCTCGCGTCTTAACACAGGATTCTTAAGTGGGCATGTTCAAATGGTCGCAACAGCCTTGATCTCACCTATAACAACACGGAGGAGTCATTGAAGTTGTACATTTTCTGAGATCTTGTTGGTTGTTTACGCTCTTGTAGTTCCTAGGCAGTCTCGTTGTAAGATGGATTCTGGTTTCCGTTCCGGCATGGGGTGTCCTTAGTCAAAGTCTAGCTGACCACAATCTGTCCGTAAATGCCCCCTTCGTGGTTGTCTATAACACCCACGACTTGCTCGATTTATGACTGAGTCTGTTGGTTGTGATACGCTTGCGAATCCTTTAAGCTGTCTGCCTGCGTGTGCTGTCCATACCCACGGAATTGCAGCAGCGACCCTTCCTTTTAAAAAGAAAATCGCCCATGAAATCTTGTTTTATTCCGAGTACTGGCAGCAACCCCCCCCCCTTCAGAAAACAAAAGGGGAACTCAACAACATTATCCACTGTGCGTATGATATCCTTTTACTAAATCTAGTCATGGGTTGTCCAGGGAGCTTACCTCGGTGTTCTGGGTGGTGATTGTTGACCACGCCTTCCTGTTCTTCATTATAAGAATCCCTCCCTTTGGCGTATCCGACTTCTCCGATTTTTGCTTTTATGATAAGTCAGATGGTGTCGGAAATTTTGGATTTTATTGATTAATATGTAGGATTTAGAATGGATTTAGTAAACATGGATATCGGTGCACTGTAATGTTTGAGCATGCTTAAGCT
Source organism: Picea engelmannii (assembly GCA_009831015.1). Lineage (NCBI taxonomy): Eukaryota > Viridiplantae > Streptophyta > Pinopsida > Pinales > Pinaceae > Picea > Picea engelmannii. The sequence goes on from ML789334.1 coordinate 93,667, forward strand.
TTGATAGCCACCTTTAACAAAAGTTTAAAATAGAGAAAAAACCCACAACAGTTTTCCATAATGAGTTTTTCGACAATTTTTAAATGTTTTAGCAACGGTCCTTACATCCAAATTTTTCAATTCTTTAGCCACTGTCACTCAGCTTCCGTATTGAGTTAGGCGGAATTTTTAACATTTCAGCAACCGTCATTTACTGTGAAAATTTTAATGCTTCAGCAATTCTCTTTTACAACGAAGTTTTTAATGTTTTGGCATCTTTCATTTACCTCTCAGCAATTGTCTTTACAACGAAGTTTTTAATGTTTTAGCAACTGTCATTTACCACGAAAATCCTTATTGTTTTCAATCTAGTATGAAGGAGATTGTATTAATTTATGTTTAAGCAAAGTTACTAATTGGTATACAAAAGTATTTATTAAAAACAAAAATATTTTTCATTACCCTAAATAAAATATTTTAATTTCTACTTTAAAAATAATTTATTATCAATTTTTAAAACATTTCAATGAGGTGATAAGTATGAAGGAGTTTTTCTTCCTTTAGTCTTCAACATGGAGATCGCACATATGAAGCATCCTAAATGTATTTCAATGCTAATATTCTTGGTAATGTTCATGGTAATATGGTCATCATTTTAAGGTAATGTTAATGAATATATTGTATAGGATTTAGGTAACTGTGAGATATGGTTATTTAATAGGTAAGAGTAGTACTACTGTAATGAAGTTGATGGTTATTTAGTTGCAAGGATATTATGATGTAAATGTGAGGTTGTTATTGTTCTAGGGTAATGTTATCGTGTTTTATTTTATTGGTAATGTACAAGATATAAGGTGATTGTTATGTAATTGCAATGTCATTGTAATGTAAAGTCGTGAGAGTTTATCGTTGGAACATGTAAATGTAATATTCTCACTTTTTGGAAAATGCCATGTAGCCTGGATAACATAAGAGTGTAAGGTCCTTGTTATTCGATTTCAATGTTGTTGTAGTATAAATGTAATGATGAGGTTAAATCTTGTAAGGACATTTTAATTCTTTTATATTTTCAAACACAAGGGGAAGGGCCTTAAACTAAGGGCAATAAAATATTATGATTTAGATTTAGCAATTAATTATGTGTACTCATTGTTAAGGTTGGGTTGGTAACTTGTCTACTAATGGAAATCTAACAAAGTGATTGATTTGTACATATTGTTGTTGAGTCATAGACATTTCCTTGTCATTAATGTTGGTTGGTCGTTGTCTAAGTCCTTTCGTCTTGCGTCTTCGTAGAGGATGTGGTTACTCTCAGTTTGTTGTGCAGGGTTGTATTAATTTCGTTGCTTGGCCTGTTGTGTCGGGCGGGATGTAGACACCTCCAGGTTCCTCAGAACAGTCACCAACCCTGAGACCTTAAATGGTTAAAATCGATGGGAACCTGGGCTTGAGCGTTGCTTATGTGTCTTGGAGGTCCTAACCATTGCAGGGTAGGATGGATGGGTAGTCAGTCTGACTCATATATGAGTGATCGTCGTTAATCCATGCAGTTTCCTGTGGTACGTTGTATGTTGTCTTGTTGTGTTTGTCTTGCTTGCATATTGTTTGTCGTCGGGTTACTAGTTTCTTCCTGAGAAGTCGGCCAGGAGCCTATCTAACATTCTCTCTCTCTGGAGAAGAGAACTAAGATTAAACACCCTGCTTTCCTGTGCAGAAATAGTAAATCTACTATTTTGGATTCTTCCTTAGGTCTATGGTCGTTTAATTCTTGCAGTTACTTGTTGTGCGCCTTATGTCTTCTTTTCATGATCATCATGGTTGCATCTCATTCGTCGTCGGGTGGCGATACAGAGTCGAATGTTTTGTTGTAGTTTCCTTGTACACGCGCACACACACTTAAAAAAAAAATTTGCACTTGTTATCAGAGTTGTTGTCATAACAAGGAGGTTGTCACATTAGAAAATTAAAGAAACTCTCGTATCACCCTGCTTCCTTCACACCCTATGTGCATATGCATATCTATATACAAATCTAAGAGGGTGAGCATATTTTAATATAAAAAGGAAGTTGAAAGAACTATTAATAGTGTGGGAAGTACAAGTAATCCCGTCAGGGATATGGACGCTCATTGGAAGCAAATAAATACTGAGAAAAGAAAGATGAGGAACACACTTATGTAAATGCTTGCTTGTTATAAAACTTGTAAACCCATGGTTAAACCAAAGTCAATCTGAAGAATTTATCAAGTTAAAGAATTTACCTCATTAATTGACTCTTTGAAAAATTTGTGTTCGATTACAAGTACTTGACATCATTGTGGTACCCATGATTATTATAAAGTTGTATGTAGTTTGTTGAGATTATCTTTAAAATTCAGATCCGATGTATAGGCCCTAGACTTCTACTAACTAAGATAATTGGTTCTTCCAGTGTGTTTCCTTTTTTCATGGCCACAACAATCCCCTATTATGTTTTCTTTTACAATCGAAAGGAAAGTCCCCCCTACTAAACTTTGAACCCCAATGCCTAATCCTCTACTACTATGAGCCTAATGTTGATTCTTCATCTACTTTGAGGGAGTTGGGGGTTTGAACTTTATTGGTAATTGTATTTATGGAGGCTTCTTAATCCTTGTGAACTTATGCTTTCAAATGTCTTCATAATGCTTCTTGTCTTATGATGCTTCATTGACATTTGTATGATGAAATTGACAAGTTATCTTTGGGACCTTGTGTAGATTTTTAAGTATTTGATGATCCTATATGGTTGTAAATATTGATGTTATATTTAATTCATTCAATGAGTTTCCTCTTGGGTATTTTTGAATGGATGACTTAAATGAAGAACATGTTTGCATTTTTCATCTTCTTGCTTTCATGTTGTTCTTAATTCCTTCATATTTATGCTCTCAAATATTGATCATATTCTTCGGTTTCAAACTCTTATCTTGAATCACAAGGTCACTAATCCTTTCTATAAGTTTGATATTAGGTGCATGCAACTATCATGACATTTATCTATAGCAATCCAGATCATGGATGATTGTTTTTTAGAAACCTCTTCTCTTCATTTCTTCATTTTGTAAACAAACTTTGTGCTTATTCATAAGTTTGTTGAATTCAAAGGAAAATAATGTAATGTTTGTAACATACTAGAAAGTATCTCATTCCTTGTTTAACAAAGTTTATTCTTGTTGTGGTTGCATGAAAAAGGTTCCAAGTCAAGTTCTTACTAGGATTTTTTGATCCTTCGATTATTCAAGAAGTTAATTCCTAAGTAGAAGATCATGTACAATTGGTCACATAACACAGAGATAACTCAAAAATAGGGCTTCTAACTAATGAAAAAAGATGGAAAACTCAAGGATACTTTGGGAAACCGCATATTTCTCTACTTTTTCAATTCAGTCTTGCCATGCCTATGGGTATCCCTTGATATTATTCCTCTTAGCCAAGATTCTCTCTAATTCATATATTGATCCTTATTGACTCCTTTATTCGAAATTGAGCCTAGTCTTTCCAAACCCAAATTGGATCTGTTCTTATCACCATATACATTGTCTTTTATTTTCACTTCCATTCCAAAGCCTAAATTTTATTGTATTATATTATGTGATCAAAACCCTGATTACTCATCTAGGACCTTCATCCTAATCAAGAACCTTCTTGGGATTACCTTCTCAGGATATTACCTCTCCTAAAATCTCTTAGGTTGGTGGGGTGTATGAATTTCCTCTTTTATTTCTCAAATTTCCTTTATTAATCACCCCTCTAAATCCAATTTCGATCTTTTAATTCAGTTCGTCTCTTCAAGAATTTTTTGATTACTATAACCATGCTCAAAATAAAGTTCATAATCAAAATTTATGGGATTTTTAAGTTTTCAAGCCTTCTCCTACCATATCCTCATGGTGCCACGTCACTCATGCCATGTGACATGGACTAACATGTTAGGACACGTGTCAACCCTCTAGCATGGGACATCTCGAAGCTTATGCTTTTAATTATTTATTTATTTTTGGGAATTATTTAATTATTTTCAAACTCATCAGAGCTCACCCATCAGAATTAACCCCATCAATTTTTCACCTTTAACACTTCCATGATATTTCCCAACCATTGGGATATGACCTAGTGGGAGTTACCCATATGGAAAATTTCATCGAGTTTAACTTTATATTTGACATGTCATCCCTATTGTTAAGTATCAGACACTATTTTTGTATATCATTGGGATATTCCTTATCTTGAGCTACATTCACCTTTTATGTCTGAATCCTAAGGCCTATCGACTTCCCCTCATCAGGTTATTCCCATTAGAAAATCCATTTTCTCTTGTGAATGGTTTCTTCCAAAACTGGAAGGTTGATATCCTATGATGACGAGTATTATCTGACGTGGCATTCGGGTTTGACTCATATAATTGGGTTTGACTTATCTCTTCGACATTGAATCTTTCCCAATACACTTTTCCCCTCAAACCTATCTGATACAATAATTTTGAATTAATTATTATATCACTTTAATTATGGTTTTATTATTTTAATCCTTGTTTATTTTTATTGCAGGTGAGGTCAAAAGTCAAACGCGAGCCCAACACTCTATACCTTTCCTAGCTCTGGATACAAATTACATGAAGAAGGTTAAAAAATCTAAACTTTTCACACTCAATTCCCACAATGCATGTGGGATAATTATTTAGAGTACAAAATCAATGGTCTAGATCAATCTCATGAGTAGATCAAAAACTATTGAGCATCAACTTCATGTAGTCATAACTCGTGATATCAGAAGCCAAATCATGAAAGAGGGGACTCATTGGAAATATAGAGAGGAGAATAACAAATTAGAAGAAGAATGTTAACCATATCAACAATAAAAATTTCTATAAAATCCAGGAGAAAATGAGGGACTAATTTGATTGGAGATGGATCGTGAATTGTTCTGAAATGTGTATCTCAAGTTCAGTGTGGTCAAATCAAGTGTGAGATATCTCATTGGAAAGATAGAATGGTAAAAACCATTTTAGTAAATTATTTTTTACCATATTGACTGTTGAAACGCTAGGAAAACTCGAGGAACATAAGTGGATGCAATTGAGAGGAATTGAAGATATTTCCAATAATGGTGACTCGTGAAATTCATACAATGTGAATATGACAACTTTAAAAGTATTCCTAATTTCTATCTGTAATGTCATATATTTATTAATAAATATGTAAGAGAAATTAAAATTGTAAAATAACAAAACAAAGGGGGATGAAATGAAAATTTGTAACCAAAAGAAATGAACAGTTATGGGAAATGAAAATCTCTCTTATTTTATAAAGGAGAATTCATTGTATGAAGTGGATAAATTTTTCCTATTGTATCTTAGTATGGTACTATTATCTATGATTCAATAAAGAGCAGAAGGAATTCCAAGATCATAAATGTTTCATGACTGTATATGGGACATGCTCTTCTTATTGTGTGGTTGTTTCATGAATTTCTTGAATATTTTTCTATATGAACTATTCATGTACAATTTATTTAAGATGATTATGCATTTAGGATTTCTAATGGATACGAGGATGGTGTTGCAGGTGTCATCTGTAACTATTTAGGTTTATATCTGTTGCATTATCATTTTCATATATTGTTTTTTGTCATGAACTATGTATGCAATCTGTGATATCATTTTATATTGTATCTATCTATTATAATTTCTCCTATAGGATAGGTTAGAAATAGTTAGATTAGTTAGTTCACATTTTCTTTAATTATATTATATTTGGAATTAATTAGAATTCTTTGGGGGATGATTTGTTGTCTTTCCATTTTTTTTTAAATTCATAGTGGCAACCAAACCCACATACTAGTCGAAAACACTACCCAAATGAGAGTAGGTCTTATTCAAGCCTTCCAACAGGAATTCTCCCTTACCTTCTTGACAGGCCATTTGGACTAGTGAACAGTTGGCACTTACCAATGAGATATTTGACATTCCTTTATGTGTGTTGATGATGTAGGACTTCCCATCCTTGATCATTTGGTACTGGTTGGCTCTCTGCATGAATATTTCATCCCTAATATACATGTAAGGGATTACAAACTCTACTCCACATATATCAAGGGATACTACATCAAATTCCACTTCATTAATAAACTCAACACTTACAACAAATTTAATGTTACCTTGTTTCGTTACCTTTATCTCTACATCCTTGTTCACCCAACCCAATGGATAGGGCATAGGATGATCATGAACTTCCAATCCAAGCTTGTTGACCAGATCCACTACTATGAGATTATCCCATGAACCAGAGTCAAATAGAGCATCTATCTTTGTCTTCTTGACTTGAATATTGGTGTGGAAGAGCTTGGTCATCTTCATCTCTTACAGTGATGAAGGCTTCTCATACTCACCTCCTTCTACACATATGTGGAGATAATATTTACATCCACATATGAGCTACTTTCAACCTGATTTCTTGAATCTATGGCTAGAAGGTTCTTTTTCTTTCCATCCTTCTTGTGGTTCTTCAAGTTCACCTTTGGATGTAGTTTCCAACATTTTTCCTCGATGTTCCCATTAATGTTGCAATGATTTCAATGGTTGTTTGGATCTTTGCACTAATGTGTAGTGGTTGTTTTCTTCTTGTCATTTCCTCCTTTCCACTTATTTTTCTCCTCCTTGGAATCTCCCCGGTTCTCTTTCTTCTTAGAACCACATTGTTTCCCCTTCTTTTGGCCTATTTTTTTAGGTACGATGCATGTACACATGCCTCATCCACTATCTTTGGCTTGAAGAGAATCACCTACTTTCATAGATGACTATGTAATCCCCCCAGATACTTGAGGAGTACATCTAGTTTCTTGGGAGAGATACCTATCATGATGGCCATATTTCTAAACTCAGTGGTGTACTCTTGTACACTCTGCCCATGCCCATTCCTGAAGTAGTACCATCAGATCCATTGGTTCTCTACATACCCGATGGGGTAGAATTGGGACTTGATGATGGTTTTGAAGTTCACCACCTAATTACTAGCGGATCACCCTCCATCCTAAGTGTTTTTTTTATGGATCTCCCACCAGGTTAAAGCATGGACCTCTAAATTCAATCTATCAAATGAAATATTATGCTCTTCATCTATATGGTGAACGCTAAAAAAATATTATTGTTGCAACTAGTGATTTAGTTTTAATGCATCAATATCACCTTGGTATGGATTTTTGTCCACCTTCTCTTCCATATTGAAGAGGGACCATGACCAGTTCATGGAACTCAAACTCGACTTCCCTTGCTTGAGGTCTTTCTATGAATCCTTTCATAAGTCTTCCCGATCTCCATATTTCCCATTCAATCCGATCTCTGAGTTAGACCATCCATCGTCTATGAACGGTCGGAGCTTGCATGCTATAGCCTCCATGAACATGTTCATATTGCACTTATGTCAACAACTTGCACTTACAACCTCTCAAATCGCTCTTATGTTGGATCCCAAGGGTTATTATGAATAGACTCATACACCATGGCTAGGGTTTTTGTGAATTCTCTTTAAGTCGATTCCTGGATCTTGCAACTTTCCAAAAAAACCCTAAAGAAAAACCTGCTTTGATACCAATATGATCTGTAAATTTTTGTGGATATTCCACTGGAATAGTTCATCACAATAGAACTGATAAATAAAATGGAAATCTACACTATGGAGGCTAAATTCCTTTAAATTCCATAATTTGTAGTTACTGATTTTATGCTTATGAATGAAATAGATAAAATGCGAAAAATAGAGAATAATAAAATACAATCACACCATCCACAAAATGACACAAATATTTTATCTGGGAAACCCTTACGGGAGAAAATCCATCTAGAAGGTGAGGTTGTTTTACTCTCGTTTCTTTGATATGGAAATAATGCAAATGCAAAGGAGAAGGCACTCTCTGTGAAATTACCTAAGACCTGTGGCATGTTAGGATGTTACATAACATTAAATCCCTATGTTATTCTCTCTTATTTCCCACTCTCAGTTATTCTTCTTTTCTATGGAACTATTTTTGCATACAACAACCCTCCCAAACTTTCATTTATTATCAATAAAAAAAATTAGGGCCCCTTTATTTTTGAAATTTTTTCTTAGTTTGGTTTAATTTTTTTTTGTAAATGTATTTGGGATCCTGATTTCAAAATGAGCATCAATGCACTTGTTAAGTTTATAGCTGAGGTTTTTTCATATTTTGACTCTTATTTATATCGATGGTGCATGTATTCTTTTGAATTTCATGAATTTTAACATAAAATTCAAAATTCAATTTTGAGATTTTCCTTGTGTCATATCACTTTTAGTTCAATTTCATTGTTTTTTTTAAAGTTGTTTTGATTATCAACTTGATCATAAAGTCATGTGTATATATTCTTTTATATTATTCATCTCTAATGATCTTGATCATATTGTTTATATACATGTTCATGATAATTTGTTTTACCTGAACTACAAAAAAAATAAAAAATGATAGGATATTTAGAAGTTGTTTTTCATCCTATGTCTTATTTATTTCACCATTTTATATTATTTGGATGAAGAATTAAAGATATTTTATTTCATATTGAGATTTAATGCACGTTTTTATAGCCTACCTTATAATCGAAAATATGCTCAAAGCATTATGCATTAACATGTGATATTCATCATTTATATGGTAAAAGGTTTATGAACAATGGATGAATTAGTTAATCATGGCAACAATGTTATTAAGGTTATCAACTTAATACATGATTTGGGTAATAAAGAATTTTGAAATTTGGGTTTGCCATATAGCATTTCAACTTGTTTTTCTTCTAAGCCATGTAGTGGGTTAGGATAACATCATTTTCCTTGCCATAAACAAAAAAATGATTCACCCATCAAAGTTGAGACATGCTTATAATTTCTCATATTTTCATGATTTAGGGATTTTCTAAATCATAAGGTTTTTTTTTATTACGAGAAAGGGTTTCATACACACAACTCTATATTTCACGCGTTCACCTTAGATTTTGCTTGGCCAATTCTCTCATAGATTTACTCTTCATATATGAGCCTTCAGGTTTTGAATTTGTTGAAGTGAATTAGTTGAAAATGATGGGATATCATTGATCAATTTGAAGGATTGGTGAATTTGTGCCTTAACAGAGCAATAATTTTGTATGGTGAATTACGAGCAAATGATTTCGAATCTGGCGAAATCGTTGAAATCCTATTTCTAAAATGGGCCATTTTACTTGACTCGCGAGTGGTTTATTAAAAAAGTGAATATTTACAGAGATATAATCGATTTTCTCAAACCAAGTTTTCCATAAAATTTGTAGCTCCCTTTTTTGACACCCAAAACCAAAAGAGTCAAGTTTGGTACTTAGTTTCAATGAACAAATCTACTATTTGGTGATTGCAAGTTTCATATATTGAGAAAAGAAGTATGATTTATATGATTATAGCTTTTATTTCTACTCTTAAATGATTTGATATGCTCATTATTGTTCTTGAAGTCTTCAGTTATTTAGACGAAATCTCAACAAACTCACAAATTTCATTTTCAATTTCTGATCAAACCGTGTTGAATCTCAGAAAAATAAAACATAGGTTTTTTCTCATAATGGATAAAACTAGTTGAAATGCAAGGATTTTCCCAAATTTATGAGTATCTTGGGAGATATCCTTGGTCCATTGGAAGACATTTTTTCAAGTTGCACCCATGCACCCATTGGAGGAAAATTTATGAGAAAATATTGATTTTGAGATTTTATAATTTGTTCTATAATTATTTGATTTTATTTTTCAGGTCGAATATAAAAAATAGTTTGGGATTAGTGAAAGAAATATCCCTCATATTCAAACCCATCAAGAAACCCTTCAACATATTACAACAAGTTAGAGCTTGAAATCTTTTTTAAAACACAAATATGAAATTTTGATTGAGAATCCAAAAATCTCTATAAAATTTCTAAACATGATGATATTTCTCTACCTATTATACAAGTTTTTGAAATAATTTTGTTTTTCCATGACTCTTTGAATGATAAGAAGAATCGTATTATAGCGTTATGCATGTTTGGTAAGCAAAAAGTGGAATTCAAAGAAAAATATGCTAAGATCAAAAGCTTCTTGACAATTGATTTTTTTTCTTGAATCAATATTTTTATTTTAGGTTTATGAAATTAGCCTCATTAAATGTCAAGTGCTTAATTTAGATGTTGGTTTGAACATATTTGAATTAAATTGTTTTTAATTTATTCAATTTCATATTTTTAAGAACAACAACAAAATTTGAAATTATGTAATTGTCCTTGATTTTTATTTTTGTTTTTTGTGATTAATTAGTTTTCATTTATGATGACATGTGTACAAAGAAGGATTTGGACCAAGAATTGTACATAAATTTCAAGGACAAGCGAAAGATTAATATCAAATAGTTACAAATTTATTTTTGAAAAAAAAAAGCTAATTCCTATTTTTTAGGAGTTGGTTGAGTTTTATTTTTAGTTTTAGAATTAATTTTTTTTTATGATAAATACTTTTTAGTTTGTAGTTTTAGTTTAGAGGGGTCTCTTTTCTTATAAAAGAAGAAAGAGAAAGCCAAAAGGGGATATAGGTTACAGGTTGCAGATATCTGAGACTAATGGAGATAATTCTACAGGGAGAAGAAAATCTTGAATACACTATTGTATTGAAGTGATTTTATGTAACGTACCTCCACGTTACGACGACAACCTCTTAAAACAAGTGCAATTTTTTTTTTTGGGTGTGTGCATGTGTAAAAAGGTAACAAGACATTATACTCTGCATCGCCACATGATGACGAATCATGATGCATACAACTGCGATATCAACATAAAGATCCAAGACGCATATCAACATCTGCCAACAATGAACAACAATCAACCGACAATTATAAGACTGACTACCCGCTCGTCCTACCTTGCAATGGTTAGGACCTCCAAGACACATAAGCAATGCTCAAGCCCAGGTTCCCATCAATTTTAACCATTTAAAGTCTCAGGGTTGGCGACTGTTCTAAGGAACATGGAGGTGTCTACATCCCACCTGACACAAGCAGACCCAGCCTACTAAGATAAAGATAAAAACATGATCATCAATATTGCAGTCAATAGGGTTATCCAATTAATGCAAATTGTGAAAGTGGATCATTATTAAATCATTTAAATTACTCACTACTAGTACAGTATTGTGTTGGAAGTGTACTTTTAATCACACTATAAGGCGAAGACAATTAATGCAGCAAGTCTGACCATTAATTGGTTTCGACTTTAAAAATATAAATAACAATATTACTCTCTACAATAAAGTCTAGATTATCAAGGTCAACATCCCAACTGACATAACTTACAAACTACTCCTAGCAACTTTTAAATCATAATCTAATCATATAACCATTCAATTTTAACAAGTTAACAATAAAAACATTATACCATAATCAACAGAAATTATTTTCAACAATAATCATCATTACCAAGTTTTACGCGCACACTTATGAAGTACTATATTATTGAACACCGAAACCAATTACCAATTCCAAGCAACGTGATGTCTTCCATCAATAATCAGTAACCCAACAACATATGAACACTAAAAAGGGAACTCCTTCTAACTAAAGGAGACTCATTTAAATTCAAAAGCATATAATACTATATAACCTGGGAGTAAATTAGTTCCAACTTACAGCCATGTCCCTTGCATTGGGTCTTTTAGTGGTCTACTAACAACAAGTTAATCAAGGGTATTTGAAATATAATACATCATAATTAACTGATAACAATTAATTATAATATCACTCACAACTACAATTTACAAATTAAACTTGTAGTTCTAGCCCTCGCTAAAATCCTAATTAAACTTAAAGGAAACTTACCAAACTAAAATACAGCCTTAACTTACTCCATTAAAAAAATATCTAAACCCATTTTTTTTTAAAACAACACATAAAAATAAAATAAGAACAGAAGGAAAAATAACTCAAATCCCAAATCCCTAAAACAAATTTATTCACCGCTAAAAAAACTCAAGGTTAAAATTCAATAAACAAAGACTAACCTTAAGCATCTTCTACCTACTGCGTTAGATGAAAAATACCCTGAATTATAAACAGTCTAACCTGAAGCATCTCAATTCTGAGAATGATCTCTGCATACGACGGGGTGCATATTCATTCCCTCGAAGTTTGGTATAATTCCAAACGACCGTAACTTTTCACTTTTCTCCACACATAAAATGTTGCTAGATCTTGTAGGGCAGAATCACATTAATAGAAAAGTTCGCTACAGTATCAATTCATTGGCAAACACTGGCCATCTCTGTTTCATCATAGAATTGCAGAAGTGGAAGTAACTCCGATGATGGCACTTGTGTGGGCATCCTGGACAGTACGCTCATGTTGGCATGCAAATGAGAAACGAAATTCTTGTAGTCTATTGAGCAAGTACTTCACCTCTGTTGCGGTTTCAACTGAACAACCCAACAGCTATAGTTACTGCAATAACAATCTCTCCAGGCAATACCTATTGGATGTTCTGATTAATGAAATCAACCATAACTATGACTATAGGTTAATACAGTCGCAGAGGGAGAGTGCAAACCATATGGACAGAGGCGCAAATTTGAATGGTTTTCTGAGGCGAAAAGGTGCGATTTGAATACAGTTGTAGAGTAGAAAATTTTCCATATCTTAAAACAGTTTTGTAGGGGTGAAGTTGGGCGATTTTGAAAGCAGTTGCAGAGTTCACACAGGAATTTGTATTCCAGAAATTCGCCCAACACACAGTGAGCGTGAATCTCCCATTCGCATGGGAAGGTGGATTAGCCAATCATTAATTAAATCAATGGACATACAACTTAGGACGGTGATCCAACCCATCGTTTTAAGAGCAATTCATTGGCTACCTTAAGAGTGGCAAAGGGGGTTCTCTATGCAGCAATTTGTATGTGATCTGGATTATTTTCGGCACGAAATGAGAGCGGAGATATAATAAAGAAATGCACAGAGATATCACGTATATCCTATAATATAACATAAATATATCAGATATGCAACCATAAACACAGAGATACAATAATACATGATTTCTATTAATGAAAGAAATGTACAGAGACTGTAAAAATACAGAGTGAAAGACTCGCTAGAATGGTGGCAGCTTATCTCTGAGAAGAGATGTGACGGCTACTCGAATTCGCAAGAAGATGGTTACAATGAGGCTCTGGAGGCCTTTTTACAATAATCAGGAATTCCAAAAGTCCTAGACATCCAAAACCTAACCCTAGGAGATGAAGCGCCAAAAGTCATGTGGGCCCCGTTTGGGTAAGTTGGTGCATCAACTTCCTGGGGTCGTAACTTTTGCATGCGATCTCCGTTTTAGGCGTGTGATAGCTCGTTGGAAAGGTATCATCGAGGAGATTCATTTTTGGGGATCAATCATGCCTTCGGCTATCATTGAGAACCTCGATCTTGAAAACCCTTCATTTAGGCCCTCAAAATGGCCCCAGAAGTTAAAACCTGCTAAAAATAGTAAATTGCCAAAATTGCCATAAAGTTGTTTTGAGCCAGTTGGAAAAGGTGGGTGGCCACCAATATCCACCTGGATCAGTATTATTAATAGTCAAATTGTATCCTCCATCCTGGCAAAATTGCGATCAATTTTCTATCGGTGGACTAGCTAGTAAGATCGTTGGTCAGCAGGCTTTCATTCTGCCATCAAGTAAACACCATTCATGTAACAACCCTCCTAGTTAAGGACAACTACTATGTCAACAGGTGCAAATTTTTTTTTTTGTTTGTTAAAGTGTGTGCACGCGTGTAGAAGAAACAACCCCCCGACTCTACGTCACCACTCGAACCAACAAGATGCAAGTAAGACGAACACAATCAAGATGACCCGACATATCACAGTAACAACAAGAAATAAACGCCCCTGGACATAAAGCGTGCAACTAGCAGCTGTAAGCAGAAAAATACACCAGGGGTTAGGCACAGTACTGTCACAGAATGAAAGAATCCAACAGTAGAGTCGCAGTAGTGGAATTGTGCCTTTAAACAACCCGAGACTACTGATACGGCTCAGAGTGTGTCGCAAGAGTGGAACTGTGCCTTTAAACAGCCCGAGACTCTTGATACGGCACTGGATTCCTTCCACCGGATTTACAAACAGACATAAATACTAAGCTACAAGAGGTGTCTATATCCCGCCCGACACGAACATACTACGCAATACAATACCACCAAGTACTACAAAATTAGGGACAATCATGACCTCTATGGGAGACGCAAGTCAGGAGGACTCAAATCGACCAACCACTATTGAGACCCGAAGACATCAATCAATACCAATTGCTCCATTAATTATCATTAACCGACGAAGACTTTATCATAAGGTAAAAGCCAAGAATCTCAACCCCCATTATTAGTTATAAGTCATTAGGCACGAGTTCAGGGACAACCAATAGGCACAAACGCATTGCATTTTTCTGTTAATCGCCATAAGAGAGCAATGATATCATACCATATTGGTAAACCCTCGAACATCTACGTTCTCCCTATTATCTTGCCTTTCCTTCCTATTTAATACCATACATTGGAATAACCTTACAAGATAATAGCATTGAAAATTAAACCTCGTCATTGGCATTTCCATTTAAACAATATTAGCATTGCAATCCAACGTCATCATTAACATTTCAATTAAGCCAATAATAACATTGCGATCTAAACATCATCACGAATATTCATTTAACAAATATTAACCCCACAACTTAAGCATCCTCATTAACATTGCAATTGAACAATTACTCAACCTTGCAATTCAACCCACATTAACATTTCAATTAATAATATTAATATTGCCATTTAACAATTACTTACATTGCAATTTGTCCCACATTAACATTTCCATTAATAATATGAACATGGCAATTAAACAACTACTTAACATTGCAATTCAGCTAGTATTAACATTCCATTAACAATATCAATATGGCAGTTAAACAATTACTTAACATGGCAATTCCACCCAGCGTTAGCATTTTAATTAAATAATATTAAATTTGCAAATTTAGACAAGTACTAACCTTGCGAATTAACATATGTTAACATTGCAGCTTGCGCGT
>ML789334.1:140746-162050 GCA_009831015.1 Picea engelmannii
GTTTTAGTTTTAGAATTAAAACAATTTTATGATAACTACTTTTTAGTTTTTATTTTTAGATGAGAGGGATCTCTTTTCTTATAAAAGATGAAAGATAAATCCAAAAGGGGATATAGGTTACATGATCCATATATCTGAGACTGGTGGAGATAATTCTACAGGGAGAAGAAAAGCTTGAATACACTATTGTATTGAAGTGTTTTTCTTTCTATGGGATTTTAGAGGACTTTGTAAGAACATGTTTATTTGAAATTAATAACAAGTTTCATTTTTATGCACTATTGTATAATATGTAAGATTGTTGTTATTTATTATTGCTAATTCAGTTTTGATTTAAGTGTTTAATTTCTTAAAGCTATCTTTACAGAGATGAACATAGTTCAAATCAAAATTCAATTATAGATTCATGGAAATTTGATTGTAGTTAATGATAACTATTTATCATTTAATTATAATATATTTTTTTTTAATTGATGATGATGATTAACGTCCACTAAGACCTAATTGGTATATCGGACCTTAAGAGGGTTAATGATTACTTGTGATTCTTTAGAATTTTGTTTCTGTGCTCGAAAAACATTAAGAGAAGCTTTCCAAGATCACCATACTTTTTTTGAGTTAAGAGGTTAGGAAGGTTGGTAGTGTGATCAATATTTTGAAAATGAGATCTAATATGGGTATAGGTTGGACAATCTAAGAGAAAGTGTTTTTCATCTTCAAACTTCTTAGTGTCACAAAGGTGACACTCTCTTTCATCCCATGGCGTTTTAGGAATTGACCAATGCCCAATTTCACTATGGAGCTCGTGAGATATTGTTCTTATCTTAACAATTCTTATTTTTTTCTTTACACTTGGAAAAACAGATAGATAATTTTGATCTTCTAGATTAGGGTTGATCACATCTTTATAATACCTTAATTTTCTTTTTTCCTCTAACTCTTTATCACACCACATTTTTTCCTTAAATTTTGATTTGACGTTTTTTTTCATAGTATCTTTATTTTACAAAATGGTTTCTTCCATGATTACCCAATAGTTTAGCCAAGACCGAGCATCTTTATGCCATCCTCGCTTGAGTCGATGATGGTTATGACTTGATTTTGAAGCAATTTTAGGTAGCCTCTTGTCTTCCATGTTGTTTAACTTGTTCTTATACATTAGGTATCTAGTCATAGCCATGATCTCAATGGGGGAGAGGATTTTTTCTACAAGAAGGATGGGATAGGGAATATTTCCTTTAATTTTGAGATCATAGGTTATAAATTTCTTTTGTATTTGCTCTATCTTTCTCCAGGATTCACGAGAGATACTATAGCCCCAGAATTCACATCAATAAAGAATAACAGGTGTAACAAGAGTCTCAAAGAGGAGTAACTTCTTATCCCAACTCCAAAGATCAATTGATTGACAATTTTTTTCAAGCCCATAATAAGCTTTCCATCCCCAAATAATCCTTTTCTCAATGCTATAATTCCAATTGAGCTTGTGGTGAATATCAATTCCAAGATATTTATATGAAGTCACTTCCTCCAAGTTGTTGTTTTCATATACAAAGGTATCATAAGGGATCTTATTGGATTTACTAATCGTGACCTTAGTCTTATCAGTGTTAACAGTCATACCCATATTGGAGCAAAAATCCTTGAGGATTCTTAGTTGGTTTTCAAGATCATGGGGACTCCTTGCCATAAGAATGATATCATCGGCATAAGGAAGAATATTGATGACTATACCAGTGAGAGTAGGGCCGACACAACCTGCCTTTTCCAAACATTCTTCTAACTTATCGATGTATATGCCAAAAAGGGTAGGGGACAAGGGACAACCTTGTTTGACTCTGATATTGCATTTAATCTCTTTTGACCAGCCCTTAGTGTTTTTAAACTTAGCAATAAAATTATCATACATCCTTATTGCAACAATGCTCAACTCGAGAGGCACTTTTATCTCTTCCAACCTATTCCAAAAGTTTTTCCTAGAAACCATGTCAAAAGCTTTTCTAAAGTCAACAAAACAACAAAAAACATTGGTTTTAGTATTGTGGAACTCCTCTACAATGATCCTAAAGGTAACAAGATGTTCCACAGTTGAATGATATCTCCTAAACCCGACCTGGCTTTTATCTCTTTTACCATGACTTTTTAGCCAAATGCTAATCTTCTTTTCCAAAACAATTTCATAAAGCTTGGCTAAAATCGGGCTAATCATAATGGTCCTATAATTAGAGGGAATGTTTTTATCTCCATTTTTTTAAATAGGAACAATGAGGCTTTGCGTCCAGGGTTTAGGGAAGCCCTGCTTGACTGCTAAATTGAAGAGCTTGTGTATGTGAGCTTGCATTGAAAAAACTATTTCTTCATAATGATAGTAGATTTTACATTGAATCTATTTTATTGAGTTTAAGTATATGTTTTGGTTGACTCAAGTAATTATTTATTTAAGTCATTACATTCCATATTCGAGCAAATAACTTTTAAATCATATTAATTGTTTCAATGACTTGCAAGTGAATCTTATTCTTGAATTCAATATGAGTCCTCTTCCCTTTTTTATCATTTTGCTCTTGGTTTGGATGAGATTTGTATTTTGTCATAATCAAGATAGGATAGATTAGATTTTCATTTTTCTCTTTCATCATAGATTAAATGTGAATTTTCATTTTAGTTCATAAAGTCTCATTTCACAGGAGAAAAATCTATTCTGGCTTGGTCGAGCCCTTTTTTCAGTTCAAGGACTGCTTTCTTGTAAGCATGCCACAAGAGAGTGATCCCTTTCTTTCTATTTGCTGATAAAAATAAGTATCATTATACATTATCATATATAAATTTGTATATATATATATATATATATATATATATATAGAGAGAGAGAGAGAGAGAGAGAGAGAGAGAGAGAGAGAGAGAGAGAGATTAACTTATCTTAGACCTTAGGTTAGAACATAGGTAACTAGAGACCCATAGAACCATTCATAATCAGCATTTCAAATGAAAATGGTCTAATTGGGACCTTGACCGAACGATATTCTCAATGTTGAATATGGTCATATTTGGCCATCAACAGGGACAAATACAATAACATAGAATGGAACCCCTTGTTCTCCTAGTGGCCCGATATTTAACATAGCCCGATAGGCATCTAGGGGCAGGTTTTTGAATTCCTCAACCCTAAATTGTGGTAGGGTTTTGAACCTTCTAGAATATTCTTTAAATTCCTCAAGTGGCTAGCCCCATATGTAAGAGTAATGGTGGCTTACTTCACATCCTCTCATACCATGGTGGTCAACAAGATAAGTCAAATTGTGGGAGGAATAAATTTTTCATAAGAATTCTAATTGATGCATGAGCTACATTGTTGGAAAGGTATCAGAGTGTAGAATAATTTCAACAGGGTGTGCACAAGTTCCAAACACCCGAATAAAATAAAATAAAACCTTTTGATGCCTCAAAATGGCTCTGAAAGGTTCTGGACCCCAATTTTCCAAACTGGGACCTACCACTAAAATGTCATTGCAAGTTGATTCCTTCAAGATTTCCACTCTGAAAACATCGATATAGATGACAAATAATATAATGATCCAATCCAAATCATGAATAGATATACAAACATCGATACTATCGTCATCTTCAAACACCAAGATCATTGACATTACCAATGTAATTAAATCATCATATTGATTCAACAACATAAAATTTAAATATCATCGAGATCATCGTCATCATCATCATCATCCTTAAATCAATCAAACCAATTATTATAAAAAACAAGCATCAAATCATGAGCATCATCAAATCATTATCAAATTTTTAGTATCATCAATCACTATCTTCAAATCATTTACATTACCAATGTTACCAACATCTTCAAATCATCAAAATTGTTAAGATCATAAAAAATCAATATCATCAAGAGAATATAAAATCATTAATATTATCAAGAGAATCAATATAACTAATCATTGAGATGATGAATAACATTAACATCATCTAGATCATCATTGAGACCAAATCATCGAGAGCATCAATATCATCAAGGGAATTATTAACAATAACATCTTGAAGAGCATCAATAGCACCAAATCATCATGAGTTTGTTGATGGCTAGAAATGACCATGTTAAATATTACAGGGAAATTAAACTTAGCGATAATGATTTCATGGGATATTTCATTATCTGGTTATGATTCAATGTGATTTGTTTTTATTATATTTGGTCCTAATTGTTTACAAAAATTCTAGTTGTAATCACAACCCTAAATTCACACGATTTGGTGAAATATTTGCACGCCAAAACTTCTCAAGGTTAATACGTTTCCTTAACTTATGATATGGTAAAATATGATCTGGTGGATATTTATTTTAAACTTTAAATCTCGAGGATTGACCTAGCTGTCTTCAAACTGATATAAACTAGCACAGCCGCTAACTCGTGGTTGAGAACGCTGAAAGGTAGCGGCTGAGAACGCGTGCCCCCAATATAATGAGAACGTCTGCCCTCAATATAAAATATTTGTGGTAATCTGTCTGTGGTAATATGAAACATTTGGTTGCATTAGGTTGATAAATGGAATGTGGCAATTACATATCCTTACAGTAATTTTTTAATGTGATTAGGTAAATGTTAAAAAGTAAACATGTTAACGGATGTCTTGATAAATGCAAGAAAGTTATGAACAATAAATCTGATCCATTGATTTTGGAGGAAGACTAAGAATATTCCAGCATCTTCAATGCATAGCCATCAGATTAGGGTTTAAGGTTAAATAAGGTTAAAAGATCATTAATTGTGCCCATAGTCAATAGGTGTACGCCTTTCGGTGTAATTATTTTCTGGTGTCCTGCATTCACGCACTTCCTGGCTTCTTTAAGTGGCAGTCACATAGATATAACGGCAAGAATATTCAGAGATAAAGTGAGATATTGTTACCTTAATATTGGATGACGTGTGTAAACATTATTGTAGCTTGTCAATTACCATACGAAATAAAAAATGCAAGCTCTACATATATCATTTAAAAAAAAAAAAAAAATCTGATGTAAAGTTTTTACTACAATAAATCCTAAAAAGTAGGTATGGAAGGATAAATATAGATAATTTCTCTTAATAAGATCTTCCAACTCAATATATGACATCATGGTTTTGAGATGAATATATGCCACCATAGAACATGCCCTTATCAAAATTCATCAATGGAAAAGTGACATGATGCAAGAAACTAACCAATGAAATCATATACATTAAGCAATGCAGATTCATGAGAACTTACAAATTCTTGAGTCAAGGTAACAATACATCATCGAAAATCCAAAAGAATATGGAAAACCAAATACCGAAGAAAATGAAACATCCTTTCAAATAAAGGAAGACATAAACAAATGTAAGTGAAAGGAGTGATTTCCAAAATCAAATGAGGGGCCCCCTAATTCTTCAATCGACATGAGAAGAAAATAAGGGTTTTTTTGTTTTGACACAACAGAGTCTCAATGTAATCAAAAGCATTAATAACATTAAATCATCAATATAATCAACATCATCAATGATTAAATAATCAATCAACATCATTACCATCATCATTAATAATTCAATCATCATAAATCAACATCATCAATGATCAAATCATCAATAAAAATCATTAATATCATCAATTTTATCAAATCAATATGTTTGTGTTGGATGCACCGACCACACTGAGAGGGGGGAGTGAATCAGTGTAGGACTCTTTTTTACAACTTCCCCTTCAAAAAACTCCTTAGTTAGCAATCACCAATTACTCATCACTTATTGTTGTCATTTATAACCAGTTAAATGTGAACATACATCAACAACATATACCAACAACAAATATCATCAATAAGTCATCACCACAAGGAACACAAAGAACACAAGATGTATGTACAATTTTCTTTTTATTACGGACTACAATCCTTGGGTTATCAGCAACAACTGAATAGAGTTACAACTCCACAAGAGCACCAGCTCTACAATGCAAGACTCAACTTACACAACTCAACACCAACTGAGAAGAGGAATCAATCCTCAATAGATACCAATCTATCAATAGGTATGTGACCTGTCAGTAGTGCAACACACGTATGTACGCATCATACCAGTAGTACAACTTGCGTATGTACATGGCCAATCAGCCTACGTATGCCTTTTGAGGAATTAGGGTTTTCTCTCTATGAAAAACTCATATCCTTTATAGCCTTCAATCACATCTACTTATGTATTTCATTGTCCAATATGAACCATAACCAATCACGACACATCTATGCTCTCCCACAACTTACTCATACTCCTCAACCATACAATATGAATGCTACTTAATCATGTATAAGCAACCAGTATACTATGGAAATCATATCATTATTGAACCATAAGAGTGATTCTCACTCTAATATCAATCAACCAACATAACCATATCACAACAATCATACCAAGAATACCTTAAGCATTCACCATACAATAAGCAAGAATATCCATCAAGACAACTATGTAACCATACCATAGTTTCTATGGCAGATCTGAGCCCATAGAATGCATATCTGGAACTTTCTTCAGACTTCAAGAACATGGAATCATATCACACTCAAGTCTCCATGAATTTATCCAAATGTACATGCTTTGCCCCACTGTTGCTTGCGTACTCCTTCAGAAACTAGGTTTCTGAACTTTCAAAACTTGCGTCGTCATGATCTCAGACTTACTGAAACTTTGATGCATCCATGAGATACTCCAATCAATCTCTCTCTCTCATAATAGATCTTCAAGCTATGCTCAAGAGATTATTTTCACAAGAGACCTTTTCTTCTTATTTATACTCTCCAAGTAGCTTCCTTAGAAGCATCTTCTAGGCCACTTTGTCCACATAGTCACTTATGTCCAACTTTGCGCAATTTTCCACTTATCCATGTATCCAATAGCCACTTGAACACTTAACCCATTTTCCTCATTTTAGGGTTAACCTTCTTATAACCACTTTCCATAATTAGAAAGTTTTCCATTTACTTTATTATTTAAATAATCCTCCTTGACTTTGTCACTTCACTTTATTATTTAAATAATCCTCTTTGATTTTGTCACTTCACTTTAATATTTAAATAATCCTCTTTGACTTTGTCACTTTATTATTTAAATAATCCTCCTTGACTTTGTCACTTCACTTTATTATTTAAATAATCCTCTTTTATTTTTTCACTTAACTTTATTATTTAAATTATCCTCTTTAACTATGTCACTTCACTTTATTATTTAAATAATCCTCTTTGATTTTGTCACTTCACTTTATTATTTAAATAATCTCTTATTTGCAAGCACTTTGACTTGTTTTACCTTTTGGGGCTTCAAGCCAACATATGAGGGTCCTCCAACTTCGTAAGGCGATAACTCTCAAACCATGAGGATTTATGTGACGTTCCACATATCACTGGAAATGGATTGACAACCACTATCCATCTATGATATTTCACTGACAAATTCGTTGATCTTCATCTCATTATTCCACAATTAAGCATGGGTTCTCTAACCATACAACTAGGATAACTCAACCGCAAAGCATCTTCCTATGAGGGCTTTCACCATAAGGGGACCACTTTGGAGTTGACCGCAAAGCGTCATCCAATGAGGGATTTCACCATAATGGGACCACTTTGGAGTTCATCCATTTGTACAACCATGACCTTTGGAGTTCACCGCAAAGCATCTTCCCATGAGGGATTTCACCATAAGGGGACCACTTTGGAGTTCATCCATTTGTACAACCATGACAAGACAATAATGAGTCATCTTTACATCAATGCAACTATAACTCAATGATCCATATTCATCTATGCATATGACTATGACTCCTCTTGGCATCAAGTTCAATACATTATTCATCAATCAATACATCAATATACAATGACAATACATTGTTCCTTTGACATCAATCCTTTGGCATCAATGAAAACATGATCCAACAATCTCCCCCTTTGGCATTGATGGCAATACCAACATTGATGTCAACACTAATCATTGATGGAAACATGTAGACAAGGAATTGCTCTACATCAATAGGCATCTCAATCACATCAATGTGACTATCTCTCCCCCTTTGACATCAATGGAAAAGGGTCATTCTCCCCTTGGGGCTGCTCCCCCCACCTGAACTCTCTTTGGGGCTACTTCTCTTGTCTAAATGCCTTCGATATTCCTCTAAATAATATCTCCCCTTTTGAACAATGGATATCACTCTGATGTAATGATGAATATATATAGTTCATGCTCCCCTTGTGACCATTGCTCTCCCTGGAACTATGCCTCTGTGCTCTTTCTCCAAGTATAGGTCTCTTTTTCAAGTTTTTATCTTTGCATATAATAAATCTTTCCTCCTTGAATCATGGGAAGAAGAATGAATCCCCCTATGGGTATGTCTTCCCCTATCTTCTCTACAATATGAACAATATACTACCACTGCAATATGATTCTGCTGCAAATGCTACTGCTCAACCGGAACATAGATCAATTGCCCTTTCTATGAAAATACTTGGACCTATCCATGCATCTAAGATAGTCTTTCAACACTCAACCAGATATCACCACCATACAGACAACAATTATGTATGCCAACATGTAATCATGAAAACCTGCAACAAACAAGTCAGACCCTGCAACACAAAGTTATACTAGGGATGATTTTTTAGGATGGAAATTTATTTTTAAATGTAGAAACCTTGGCAAATCTTACTAATTCTTCATATGCCAACTATAAATGTTGGGTGATATTTTTGTAAAAATATTCAAATATCTAAGGATTTTATATAGTTTGTATAAAAGTTTGGTGATTTTTAAGGTAAAATAATTTTATCCTATAGAATTTGGGCGAATCATTTTTAGAATGGTGAATCGTTTTTTGGGAAAAACCATGGAAAATTAGCCCATGAACGAAATTTAGCCCCTAAAATCATCCCTGAGTTATACCATCATACCATGTTGCAACTCATATGCATAACCCTTTTCCCAAGGCTTTTTACCACAAATACGCAGCCTGTTGCACAGACAGCTCGCGTATGTACGTGACCTATTCATAGGTAAGATTGTATATGTATGCAACTATTACCATTGTAACCCGTGTATGCTTCTGAAGATGAAAAACTTGATCTTCCCTTAAGGCTGCCATTATGTTCTGACTGTTCAATTTTCTTCACCCACTTCTGAAGGTGTCCCATCTTTTTAGAACTTGAGCTTCGAGCTTCCATATTTTCAAAAATGTATTCCTTCCTAACTTCATGCCTTCTTCTAGTCATGCTATATGAAGTCCTCATCATGGACTTTCTTCTTCTGTTCCAACAATCCTAAGATTTGTGGCCAAACCCACTACAACTGTAGCATCTCATAGTGTGACAATGAGCAACAATATGTCCTACTTGATTACATCTCCAACACCTTAGGGTGTTATTAAATATTACACTATCTTTCCTTTCATAATATCTACATTCCAAAGCTTTGTGACCATATTCATTACATGAGTAACATTGACCATGAAAAACATTTTCATACCTTTGCTTTAGTGTCCATATTGAAGGTGTCTCTCTTCTTTGAGGTGTAAAGATGGCTTCTTGATGTCTTCCTTTCTTTGTTCCTTTGAGACTTTCCTTGCCTTATGTAGATGGTTGAATTGCAACATTATTTCCATCTTTTGGGAGTGAGGGACTTACCTCATGCTTCTTTGAGGTGCTTGCTTCAGCATGTGTAGCTTCTTTGTTGTATCCAAGACCTATTTTATCATTTGGTGATATTTGACTATCCAAGATCTCATTCAAGATTTTTGAGCTATTCAAGAACTTGTTTGACTTCTCTACTTTATTTCTAAGATCAACAACTTCAGCTTCCAACTTATGACATGACTCTTCCTTTTAATTTACTTGATTCTTTAGTAATTCCTCTACCCTTTTGGCTTCTTCAATTTGTGTCTTGATATGGACATTATATTCAAGACTTTTTCTAATATCATCATCTACCTTCTTATGTTCTTCTATTTCATTCTTTAGTCTTTTGATCTCTTCTTCTTTATCTTCTAATTGAGTCTTTTTACTTTCTTCTTGTTTCTTGAGAATTTCCTTTAACTTCAAGATATTCCTTTGATTCCTTTTAAGAAACCTTTTAGTGTTCTCAGAAAGATAGCTATATTGTATGTAGCAATGGTCATAGTTGTATTCATATAGACCCCATTCAAATTTCCTTTTAGGCTCTAATATTTCTTCTTCTACTTCTTCCATGGGATAACTATCATATAATTCTACACATACTATCTCTATATTTTCTTCTTCACTTGTAGAGAAATATTCAACATCATCACATTTTGAAATATTGCAATTAGGGGATTTTGAATATTCTTTACCTTCATTGATCTTGATGGAGTTGTCTTCAAGGTCTTCCTTTTTGCCAACATCGTCACATTTAGAATCATTGCAATTTGATGATTTTGGAGACTCTTTACCTTCATTGTTCTTTATGGAGTTGTATTTAGTGTCTTCCTTCTTTCTTTGGTATGTCTCCTTTAGTTTTATCCATAGATCCTTGGCGGAAGTGCATTGTCCCATGATCTCTTTGATGGAACTTGAGAGTTAATTAAGAATGGTCTTGAGATACAATGCATCATTCTTATTTTCTTCCCTTTGAGCTGCAAAATTTGACTTGTTCTTCAAAGGAACAGATCCACCAATAGCTTATTTCCAAATACCCTCCTATTTCCTAGAAATGCAATTTCATTTGTATTCTCCATGTAGAACAATTTTCCTCATCAGGGATTGGAACTTCATCATCCATTTGTGTGTCCATGGATCTCCTCCAAGATTGTTAAGGCTTATAGTGAAGGCCCTCTCTGATACCAATTGTTCGACACACAGACCACACTGAGAGGGGCGGGGGGGGCGCGGGGAATCAGTGTAGGGCTCTTTTTTACAAATTCCCCTTCACAAAAATCCTTAGTTAGAAATCAATAATTACTCATCACTTATTGTTTTCATTTATAACCAGTTAAATGTGAACATACATCAACAACATATACCGACAACAAATATCATCAATAAGTTATCACCACAAGGAACACAAAGAACACAAGATGTATGTACAATTTTCTTTTTATTATGGACTACAATCCTTGGGTTATCAACAACAATTGAATATAGTTACAACTCCACAAGAGCACTAGCTCTACAATGAAAGACTCAGCTTACACAACTCAACACCAACTAAGAAGAGGAATCAATCCTAAACATATACCAATCTCTCAACATGTACGTGACCTGTCAGTAGTGGATCACGCGTATGTATGCGTCCTACCAGTAGTACAACTCGTGTATGTACACAACCAGTTTGTACTACAACCTGTGTATGCCTTCTGAGTAATTAGGGTTTTCTCTCTATGAAAAACTTATATCCTTTACAAACTTCAGTCACATCTACTTATGTCTTTCATTGAGCAATATGATACATAACCAATAACAACACATCTATGCTCTCCCTCAACTTACTCATGCTCCTCAACCATACAATATGAATGCTACTTAATCTTGTATAAGCAACCAATATACTATGGAAATCATATCAGTACTAAACCATAAGAGTTCTTCTCACTCTATCAATCAACCAACATAACCATATCACAAAAGCCATACCAAGAATTCCTTACGCATTCACCATACAATAAGCAAGAGTATCCATCAAGACAACTATGTAACCATACTAGAGTTTCTATGGAATATCTGAGCCGATAGAATGAAGATCTGGAACTTTCTTCAGACTTCAAGAACCTAACATCAGTTCACACTCAAGTCTCCATGACTTCATCCAACTATATGCTCTATGCCCCACTGTTGCTTGCGTACTCCTTCAAAAACTAGGGTTTATGAACTTCTGAAACTTTCGTAGTCATGATCTCAGACTTACTGAAACTTTGATGTGTCCATAAGATCCTCTAGTCGATCTCTCTCTCTCAGAATAGATCTTCAAGCTATGCTCAAGATATGATTTTCACAAGAGATCTTTGCTTCTTATTTATACTCTCCAAGTAGCTTCCTTAGAAGCATCTTCTAGGACACTTTGTCCACATAGCCACTTTTTCCACATAGTCACCTATGTCGAACTTTTCCCAATTTTCCACTTGTCCATGTATCTAATAGCCACTTGACCACTTAACCCATTTTCCTCATTTTAGGGTTAACCTTCTTTATAACCACTTTCCATAATTAGAAAGTTCTCAATTTACTTTATTATTTAAATAATCCTCCTTGACTTTGTCACTTCACTTTATTATTTAAATAATTCTCTTTGATTTTGTCACTTCACTTTAATATTTAAATAATCCTCTTTGACTTTGTCACTTTATTATTTAAATAATCCTCCTTGACTTTGTCACTTCACTTTATTATTTAAATAATCCTCTTTGAATTTGTCACTTCACTTTATTATTTAAATAATCCTCTTTGATTTTGTCACTTCACTTTATTATTTAAATAATCCTCTGTGACTTTGTCACTTCACTTTATTATTTAAATAATCCTCTTCGATTTTTTCACTTCACTTTATTATTTAAATAATCTCTTCTTTGTAAGTACTTTGACTTCTTTGACCTTTTGGGGCTTCAAGCCAACATATGAGGGTCCTCCAACTTTGTAAGGCCATAACTCTCAATCCATGAGGAGTTATGTGACGTTCCACATACCACCAGAAATGGCTTGACAAACATTATCCATCTAGGATAGTTTCACTAAAAAATTCACTGATATTCATCTCATTATTCCACAATTAATCATGGGTTCTCTAACCATACTACTAGGATAACTCAACCACAAAGCGTCTTCCCATGAGGACTTTCACCATAAGGGGACCACTTTGGAGTTCACCACAAAGTGTCTTCCCATGAGGAATTTCACCATAAGGGGACCACTTTGGAGTTCTTCCATTTGTACAACCATGACCTTTGGAGTTCACCGCAAAGCATCTTCTCGTGAGGGATTTCACCATAAGGGGTCCACTTTGGAGTTCATCCATTTGTAGAACCATGAACAGACAATAATGAGTCATATTTACATCAATCCAACTACAACTCATTGATCCATATTCATCTATGCATACGACTATGGCTCCTCTTGACATCAATCCATTGACATCAAGGTCAATACATGATCCATCAATCACTACATCAATCTACTATGACAAGACATTGTTCCTTTGACATCAATCCTTTGGAATCAATGACAACATGATCCAACAGTTTGAATCAACAATATGATCAAATTATTGAACAACATTATCTAAACTATCCTTATTGTTTGATAAACAAATTTTACAAATACATAATTGTATTTGCTTTGATATGGGGGTACATTATATTTTCTTGAAGGTCCAATTACAAGACCTTGTTAAGACATGGCAGTAACCTACTCACCATAATGATGCTAACACACACACACACACACACATTATATTTTGTAAAAGTATTAAAAGCCATTTATCTAACTAATATTACACTATAATGTTGCATTGAAGTGCTAATAATTGTAATTATGCATATATACATGAGTACTAATGCAAGAAAACCCCCAAACTAGCTCCAATATATGCATAAGTGTATATGTATATGCATGTATATGTAAATGAAAACTCAAATTGACATGTATATGCATGTATTACATTTGAAACCCTTAAAACGTGATCTTAGAACTAGTTCCAACATAGTCTAAGTATATTATGTATGTTATATTGCATTGAAACATTATAAGATATAACTCTAACATAATTAGTTTAACTCTAACAATATTTCTAACTCTAGAATATATGCATAATGCATTGACATATTACAATAGAAACAAGGGTTGCATGGCAACACAGTGCCTGCCAAGTTAGTTGGGAAATACATGTTGAACAATGAAACTTAATATAACTAAATACAAGTAACGAATATTTTTTGTCAAAAGATAATAATTGAGGGTTGTTTGTTATTCAAAATGTATAATGAACTGTAAGTTGGATAACCTTGGCAATTTATGTATCTAATAGAGTCTAAAAAAGCTTTACGGCATATGAAACTACCTGAGAAATTTATTTATATTCGCACCAATAATGTTTGGCATATAGACCCAATTTTTGTCATATTACCGGACATGAACACATAAAGATCATAAAGATGTGGGAGAAAAGGCCTTTACAACAACACAAACATGCATATCTAAAGAAACATGTTTTGATTCTCAAAGAACTAATTCATTGTTTTTGGCAAGCTGAGAAATGACATATAGGCCCTTAAATTATGCAGCATAATGTGTACTCGATGGTAATTTTCGAGTGAATCTGCTCATTGATTCTTAGTCCTAGGGATGTAATGAACATTAACTGATGAAACAAAATTCTCAATCAGATCCCAAGCATAGTTCCTATAATATCTCAGCCTCGGGTGCTTATCCTAGTTTTGACGTTTGATTTGTTTTATGATCAGTTCGGCATCATCGTAGACTTCTAAGTTTTTTATCTTTAATCTTCTGGCAGCTTCTAATCCTAGGACTAGAGTCTCATATTCACAAACATGGTTAGTATAATCAATGTCCCATTGTAGTATATAAGAAAATGGTATAATGAATTCATCGTCGGGTGCCACGAAAAGCACTCTAGCTCCTTCTCCTTCGGAAGATGAAGCGCCATCAAAAAACATTTTCCAAATTCTTGAACTATATACATATTTATTTATTTTTTCTTCTTTTCCTTTTTTATTTTTTGTACATCTTTCTTATATACATACATCAATATCATCATCAACCGATAGAATACAATTCCCCAGATCTTGATCAACAATATAAACAGGGTAGTTATTTGGGTTAAGTGGGTCACTTACCATAAACGCCAACCTGGTTTCTCTGTACAAGCGTGTGAACTGTCCTCCAAAAATCAGGATCGTGGTGTACGTCATATCGATTTGGAGGGATCCTCCAAGTTTGGTGCCGCAAGATTTGGATAACAGCATGTCATACTTTGGGGGTATGTCAGCAACAACCACATCCATTAGAATTCTCTTCATAGGTATCTGTGTAAGATTAACTACTAAATCTTTTATCATACCTATACATTTGACTTTTCTCGAATCAAACGAATATAGAGCTCCATAAGGTCGAGTGATTTCGAAACCAAGTCTATCCGTAATGGCCTTAGGAATTACATTGTGAGAGGATCCAAAACCCAACATGCAATAATGGAGCAGGTGATTGTGCATAGTTAGTGTGATATAGAAAGGGGCAACGGTATCTCTAGCACCTTCGAAATGTGGACCAAAAATTATATTAGACTTGTCATCTTCTAGATTTATCACATCATCCTGACTTTCAGTGTATGAGAAATTAATTGTTTTGGTAATTTGCTTTCTGTATATTGGATTTTTTGATAGTTTGACAAGAGGTATAGGTATTTTTATTTTATTAATTTCATTTTACATATTAAAATTTCCCATTGTTCTATCAAATTATGTGGTTTGGGATTCTATCCCTTTCTTTTTAGTTTTTTTTTTTGTGAGGTTTTTGTTTCGGCCACATGATCCTCTGTTTTCCTTGTGTTGATGACTGATGTTTCTATTGGATTTGCCTTAGTAGGTTGTGTGCCAGCAACTTTGGTTTTAACAGTCTACTTTTCAGCATCTTTTGGAACTGGCTCATCTGTTTCCTCCCTTGGCAAGATTTTCTTCGCTAGGGTTTTTGTGACGTTCATGTCTCTAGGCATTAGATTGTACTTCTGGTGGAGTTTGGCCATTATGTCATCAACGATTCCTTGATAGGTTGAATCTTCTGTAATCTCATTGTTCTTGTTATTTTCAGATCTGTACTCTGTTTTTAAGGATTTTCCATAATCTTGTCTTGTTAAATAAGGTTGTTGGCAGTCATCACCAAGATTATTTATGTCTTCTCCTAATTCCTCAAAATATTCCATGTCTTCTCCTCCTATGAAGTTTTCACTTTTAAAGGGAGCTTGGATTTTTTATCCTCATTCTTAATTTGTCTTTGTTGTGTTTGAGGGTTAGGATTCCTTATAAAATATTTTCTAGGGAGATTCTCATTCTTTGATTGATCCAATTCCATTCTTGAGATCTTATTCGACAATTCTTTAATTATCCTCGTCGTGTCATCCATCTTGTCTTCAGAAGACCTACCTGATCCAGAGGGTCCCGCTTGGTCTATGTACTGTCTGGTTTCCCTATTTCTTGTTTCAAACTTTGTTTTTAGCTTACCTGATGCCATCATATTTGATTCAATTTATAAGGCATCATATTTCATTTTAATGAGGTCTACTAATCTTCTCTCCCTCAACAACAGGTCAAAATCAGAGTCAAAATCCCCATCGAAAGTTACTTTCGTTGTGGGTTGGGAAGGTTTGACCTCAACTGGAATTTTATTATACAATTTATTAAACCTATTGGTAAACTTGAGAACTGATTCAGAGTTTTTCTTTCTTAGAGCCCCAAATTCGGTTACATAGTAGAGATGGTCTTTCCTTTCTCCCCATTGTCTAATAAAAGCATTTTCTAGTTCATCGTATGACCGTATTGATCTTGCTGCTAGACCTCGGAACTAGGTTCTCACCTATCCTTAAAAAGTATGAACCATGAGTCTCGAATAAACATCCTCATGTTCAAGACCAAGGATGTCCGCAAATTGATCAAAGAAATTGTTGTGTTCGGTTGTGGTTAAATCACCTTCTCTTGTGAATTTCAACAGATTTTTCATGTAATTTTCAGGTAGATCGTGGAGAGGAACTCAGAGGACCAAAGGAGCATACCTAGAAGCCAATTTGGCAAATATTTGAGGGAATAGTACTTGGTCGCCTGATCCTCTAATCCCCCCACACCGCCTATGGCTCCACCCCCAGCCCCACCTCCAGCACCGCTTGCTCCAGTTGCAGCCATTAAAAAATTAGGGGATGGAAGTCAGATATTACAAGGGGTACTTTTAAATGGGTGTAGTAATCCTTTGGTTGGGGATGAATAGGGAGAGATTATTTCAGGAAACTAGTCACCAAGCGATAGGAAACTTGAAAAAGAAGGACTTGGAAATTGTGGGTTGGTTTCTTCGGACTCACAGGGTGAATATACAAGAGAATCAATAAGAATCGAGTCAAGGTATACAGTATATTCGTCGGAGCTCTGAAATATGGGAATCTGAACTTTAGGAAGTGAAGAATGGTCAATAGAGGTGGGGAGTGAGATAGATCTTTTAATTTTATAGGTGAAAGGAACAGTTGAGAAAGTATCAGATTTATATTTGGGTAAGACCAATCCAGGCTCTAGGGTTTCAATTAGATTGATGGATAGTTCTCCACAAAGGAGTGGAGTATTTGACTTTTCAGGTAGATCCTTAGTGTTCGACTATGTGAATTTAGGTTGATAAATCTTATTTATCGATGAAGCAGTCTGTTTAAGGTATCTTCTTGATTTCAAATTTGTTCTGGATCAGATACATGCAAAGTCTATTTTTCATATGGATTATTCCTGGTATTCTTTTGGTTAAAAGACAGTTTATTAATTGTGGAGTCGCCAAGTGAAATATGAAAGTAGCCTTATAAAGTTTTCAATCTTTGTTCACTACCAAAGAAATAAATTATCAATGTCGTTCTTCCCAAGGAAAAAGTTTTGTTTCTTTGTTCCCCAGCAACGGCGCCAAAAATATGTTGTTCCAGAGTTTATACTTAAGGCTTTAAAGTATAAATTCTAGGCATCCAAAAAAAAGGTAGAGAGAGTTAAGGTATAAAAGTGTCAGTTATTAAGGGTAAAGCTATGGCTGATTTCTTAATTGTCTCTGTCTAGCTTCCAATTGTTCTTGGATGCTTATATCTCATTCAATTGCTACCCATGAACATTCTAATTCAACCCAAGTGTTTGTTGTTTGTAAGATAGTGTTAAATAAGTTTAAGGTAATGTTAGTCTGATCTGAAAGGTCGGGTTCTATATTGGGTTGTCTTGTAACAGGTACAGTCATGAGGGATGAAGGTTAAAAAATATATTACTTTGTTTTCAAGGTTTATTATTTCTATTTCGGATTACAAGAGAAAAGTTCCCAAACTTAAATTAATAATATAACAGTTTCAGAGATCGTTTCTTGTTCTTGAGTCAAATTCAAAAAATCATGAAAGTGATGGGATAAAAACATAAAGTTGTTTAAACAATGTGAGGCATCAATCATGGAGGAATCTCACTTTGTAACAGGAGAAGAAGAAAGACAAGAGATATTTGATGAAGCATAAAAATATAGTAATCTGAATAATCTACAGGTCTTGAGCCTGCTAATAGAAAGCACAGAGGAAAGACTGCAAACAATTAGATAATCAAATAACTCTTAACCACTGTAGATGTTGTACTAAATTGAAATTAAACATTCATCAAAGATATATAAGGGAAAGATGTTGAAAATGAAAGTAAAGAGGAACACATAACTCAGGGTCGACAAAATCTGGAATCTTTGTTTTGTATTATCATTAATCACTGTAAATGAAGAAAACTTCTCTAGTATAATCGACCGCAAAAAATCCCTTTATCAGTATTATGAAATTATATTTATACAAAGTCACCAACTCTCGACGGTTGGTGATTTCCTAACTCCTAGGGGCTAATGGTTACAAAAATGAAAACTTGAACCGTTTGCATGGTTACCTTTTATTTATCTATTATATTGATAATATGAGCCTACAATATGATACTTCATTGTTTGTTTGAAGTATATCCTTCTTTTGGTCCGAGACATTCAATACGTTTTTTCTAGAAAATGCACTAAAAATCTAGGAGGCTCTGGTATATCCTTTGCCTCGAATAGATAAAACTTCCTCTGAATTTTCGACAATCGATCTTCAATCCCTTTGTCAACAAGCTTAGTTGATTGTAATTTTAAATTTGGCTTCACCAGCCACCTATCTATTTGGGTAAAATCAATCTCTTTTAATTACAAATTTCAATCTGAATTTCATTCAAGTTCTCTTTGAGTTTCAGTTGATGTCTTACAATATTGATCTGTCCTAATAACCTAGGACAATCATCTTTTTTGATGCCCAATGATCCTTTGTCTAGCAAATCGAAGGTTTCTTCGCAATCATCCTTGACTTCCTTGGCCATTTTCTTTCTTTCAGCTGTGTTGTCCTTCCATACTTTAAGTGTGATATCACCCCTGATATGCTCTATGACAGACAACCTTGGAGGTTTTGATACCTCTTATTTTTTCAAAAGTACAAGTACCTTTGGAAAAGTAGCCTGGGCTGCCTTAGCCTCTTTTTCTTTGAAAACAATGTTATTGAAATATTGACTTACTTCTTGGAAATAGTTCTGAATAACCTCTACTTTAGAAATCAATCTTTGTTGCTCTACTTCTATCATCATATGCACCTCCAATCCCTGGGTTTGAAAAACTTTTAAATCTATCCCCTGATTTTGAATAGAACTCAACCTATCCTACAACTTCCTTGTTAATTCTTCCTGCTGGATGACCTGCCCCTAATTGTCTTGCATCTTCTTATACATCTCATCCAAGCTATATTTGAGCAGTTGGATTTCCTATTTGTCAATGACTCTATCTTTTTACAATCCTTTGTTTATATCCTCTCTAATAGTACTCTATGAGTTACTTATTTGACTCTGCAACTGGGCTATCATCTGATTCTTCTGCTTTAACTTTGTTTTCAGATTGTCAACTGATAATAAGTTAGTTATTTCCAAAGCTCCCATAGAACCTTCTACCTCTGTGGTGAAATATTCCTCTTCTAGGTTCTGTCCATCTACAAGAACTCTGTGTTTCTTTACCATTGTGCCTTCTTTCAAATGCATTTCCTATTTCAATACATCTTTCCTCTTCCTACTGAAAAAGTAGTCAAAGGAAGGTATCTCTTCTCTATAGATGGGAGTAAGGTCACTTACATACATAAATTCTAGATGAGTAGTTCCAAATTTTTTTTGTAAAGGAGTCAACGATGTAATAGGGTTGCCCAACTCTGTAGATTGGGTTTCTCCTGCTATTTTGGGAATATCAGCAGGAATAGTTGATGATAAGGGAGGAATCGTTTGACTCAAATTTGGAGGTGTCTCGAGCATAGACTCTGTTTCAGACCTTGGGTTCTCTGTTTTTGAAGATTTTTATTTTTGTGAAGACCCTTCAGTCTTCTTTGGATTTTCTTCTGAAGTCTTCTCTTCAAAAGACTTTGGCTTGAAACCTGGAGGTATGATTTCCTATTCTAGAGGAGAGGTTACCATTTCTCCTTGTAGTGTCTTAGGTAACCCACTTCATCTGTGCTTTTGAAAAGAAAGGAAGTTGGCCTGCACATTTGGGGATAGTGTCTGGATCCTGTCTAATACCTCCTCATAGCTTCTAGTCCCTTTAAAAATGTCATCATGAGGGGAATCTCCGTGCTCTATAGTTTTCATGTTACATTAAGCCAGGTGATGTCCCACAAATCTGTATGGGTCATGCCTCCTGAACTCAACATACACCAGTTTAACTTTGTCCAATGCCGCAGCTTCTACTTTGGAATGGCCAAAGTTTAGCAGCGAAAACTTGCCAACCTGTAAGGGAAAAATTGGCCAAAATTTTTTCTAGGCTACTTTAAGCTCTTTGTCGATTCCTCCTGTTATTATTTGGTAAGATACCTCCATTCACACTAGTTTTTCAGGAAGGAACTTTGGAAGTGCATGAGGAGGGATCGAGCACCCAAAAACTCTGACATAAGAGAAACTCTCCTCAATAAACCAATATGCAATCGTTCTAAGGTTTCCTAGGATTTGCTCTGAAATCCAAGGGGGTGCATAACCATACAAACTTTGGTGCACAGGTACCACTACGTAGTGAAATATTTCATAAAATAAATCTTTAACATTCTCCTCCCATAGTTTAGAGTGATAAACATGAATGGGTTCAGCACAGGATGGGTTCCAGCTCCAATTCATCGAGGGGAATGGAGTCATGTAATAGATAGCATCCATAATATATGCAGACATGTAAAAAGATACAAGTCAACCTTTCCATTTTTCCATCTGGTACTCTACAATCTCCTTGGTTAGGTTATCTGATAAAATTTTACCCCAGTTGAAAGTGTAACCCTCGTCTACCTCGTGTATAATTGGCACCCATTCCGCCAAGAAATGGATAGGGATTTTCCTCCCAAATAGTCTACATAAAATAATTGCTATATAAACCATGTATTTGTTTAATGGTGTTATGGCATAAATTCCATGGGTATTAGCTCTAAAATTCGTTGGAATTCCCCACCAATATTTGATTATACCTGGATATGTTTGATCCAATTTTGTACACT
>ML789334.1:181841-208248 GCA_009831015.1 Picea engelmannii
ATATATATATATATATATATATATATATATATATAATGAATAAGAAAGTCTGAAATTTATAAGAGGCGAGTGACAGATAACTCTCAGACAACAACCCTCCCAAGATCCAATCTCATTTTTAAACTTCAGCCTGGTTTATTTTTTTGTTTGTGTGCCATGTTTTTGCCTTCGTCCCTTATCCTGTAGACCCCTGGAGATAACCCTGCAATAAAAAATATCATATGTACAGAATTCATCACATAAGCTTGATCGAACAAATAAATGTCAGCAAGTTGCAATGTCACCAAAGCTGAGATCTAAACCTTCTATATCAAGCCAAATATTTCCCATATGAGATTCATTGCATGATTAATTGCCTCTACCTCTATGCCTAGTGTTTGCTTTGACTCTGCTTTATGGATGATTGTCTTTTGTCTACCTGGTACATTCATTGATGAAAAATAAAGGCAAACGATTTATGGAAGCTAGCGGTGCTCTCCCCAGTCTCATTTTTTTGCCTATCTAAAGGTACAGTCATATTGGTTGAAAGTTGAAGGTTTATGGAGAAACTTTGTTGATGTTATAAAAAAAAATAGAAAATGTCAAAAGGAAAGCAAGAGAGCAGAATGAAGGTGGTTACTTATTGATTATCAACTCCAACAATGCATGAACATTATTTAATACAATTTATTCCAGATGAGACCCACTCATACGTTCAAACGGAATAAAGAGATATTTCTGCCAGAGGTTGCAAAATTGAATTTTGTTTATATCGAAGCGGCCCATGTCTATAGTTCCAGGCCAACATATTTAGATAATTACAATGGTTGTCATTTGCAAAATTATCTAGCAATTTTTTTGATGGAAATTGATGAAGATTTTTCGGCGATATTATTTCTAAACCATCACGCTATATCAAGGTGACAGTTCTAACCATGTGCACAAGGTCATTTTCTTGCGTTTTCTAATATGCCAATGTTCTTTCTGATGGGCTACCTGGAGATGGAAGAATGGAGCGACCACTGTTTGTGTTTGGATTCTTGGGCAAATGCAAATCTGGCTATAATAAATGAGAAGTACATGCCATCCCTAAAATGGTGCATTCACAGCTTAGAAAATATCCTCTCCATATGAAGACTCTGGCTTCATTTTTTTTACAAGTTAACAGACAATGGACCTGCTATATCCAATCTCACCACAACTGAGGATGCATAAACTCTATTGGACTCGATATCCACAGCTACTGTTGGTTTGTCTGACTCGTTAGAGGGCACTGAAAATGAGGAGTTTTAAGTTGCATCAAGGCATGAATATGAT
Source organism: Picea engelmannii (assembly GCA_009831015.1). Taxonomy (NCBI): domain Eukaryota; kingdom Viridiplantae; phylum Streptophyta; class Pinopsida; order Pinales; family Pinaceae; genus Picea; species Picea engelmannii. Next base: position 183,138 of record ML789334.1, read on the forward strand.
ATGTTATTTTATCAAAACAACTAGTGACATTGTAGTTTTTGTTCTTGGCATTAACACAAAGGCAATGCGGCCAGCATTGGCACTATTGAAGAAGGAGCCTAAAAAAAATCCCATTTTGATGGAAAATCCGATAAAGCTCCCATCTCTGAGTTCATCTTTGCAAACAAGCTCCCATTAGTGACGCACCCTTGGTCTCCATCTCCAAAAAATTGAAGATGTTTCATCAAGAGCAGTACATTGCCAGCTAATGGATGCCACACATCCAAGAGTAGTGCCAATGCATAAGGTCAATTTTGATGCTAAAAGTGAGTATGAAATGATTCAGAACTACAAAGTGCTTCAAGACATTTTCAACAAACTCAAGATATCAAAGCATATTGAAGTGAGTAAGCTTGTCAAAGGGTGACCTCTTGATAATCTGGAGTTCATGCAATGGATGAAACGATACTGTGATTCTTTCAACGGCGGGATTGTGAACAATTATAATGCATTAGAAAGGAGGGAAGCCTATAAAGGAGGAAAGAAAGAAAACCAAAAAGCAGTTCCATCTACCACTACCAGGCGACATGATCGGTAGTCCCAAGATCGGTAGTCCCAAATAATACTACGGAGAGCACTGGTCCTGTACAAACTTATGCCGCAACAACTACAGCTACAGGTCTCCTAGTCTCGGCCGACAGTGTTCCACTTGTTGTTGCAACCCAGATTCAGTCACTTAATATGCAGATCATCGGCTTAAAGTTGTCGGTCGATAGCCTAGAAAAGGGAAATGGGCTTCTACTAATATGATATTTTACAATTCTATACAGAAACAAATCCTACTCTTCACATCTGCCAAGCATTAGAACCTGTATATAATAAACTTGCAATGCATCTTCGTGAGGTTGATTTTGATGAAAACCTGGGTGTTTTGGTTATTGATCACGCCAACTATGTTCTTTTGAATACTGACAGTGATCATACTTTGTTGTGTGTGACTATTCATAGGATCAAGTAATAGAAGTTCATTTTTCATCTTTATTTTAGTTCCTGTGGAAATTTCACTGACTTGGGTTCGAACATTGTCATCCCTTGCTCCCTTCAGTATTTTCGTAGATTTCTGCAGTATTTTGGCTATGCAATTGTTATCAAGGATGATTATTCTTCATTTCAAAGGTTGGACAAAGGGTACGATTGGAATTATTGGTAGACCAAGACACACTAGCGTCGTGGTTGGTATGGGGCAGAAGGATGCATATGTTGGAAGCTCAACCAAAGCGTGGAATTCTATCTCTCAAATATCCAAACATTGGGCGTGATCTGATGGATTCATTGATAAAGATTCTTACTGAGCGTGGGTACTCTTTTATGACGACTGCAGAATGTGACATAGTACGATATGAGAAGGACAAGGTCGGTGATGAGATACGTAGGAGGCAGGAGGAGGAGATACAGAATTGGAATAGGAAGACGTTGGAAATTAGGGAATTGGCAACCAGATAGAGCGACAAGAAGATTATGGAGAAAACCAAGGAAGTAGTGCACGATCTGAATTTGTCTCTCTCAGAATTTGTAATGGGCAAAATAAAAAATGAATGATGGCTATGACACACACCATGTACTTTCTGGCAGAATCGCTCTTTTAATTGCCTCTGCATGCATGCACAAAAACAGTCGATCTGATCCAATCAAAGTTGTTTGATTTTAGGGTTATATCACCCTTGCGGGACCTATATATTGCTAGGTCTATTGCCCAACTTTCAATGGCAGCCCTGCAAGACTAGCGTCCCATTCATCGATCGCTATGGACTATGATGCGAAACCCTGAATCACCATCTTTAAATTAAAGCTCTGGATCACGATCTTGGTCACAAACTTCTCCTATCTAATGACAACATTCATGGAAGACTGATGGTCCAGGTATATGAAGGTTTGATTGTGCAATAAAAATTTCTTTTTTTTTTTGTTTTGTTGTAATAAAAAATAAAAAAATTAATAAAAAATAAAAAAATGTATATATGTATATAAATAAAAATTGGTTTTCTTGTTTCGTTATATATAAAATTTCATTTTTTGTTTTATTACAAAACCATTCTAATAAACAAACAGACAAAACAAAAAAAAAAAACTTATGCAAATTTGTATAATAACAAACACATTGTTTAACAACAACAAAAAAAAAGGAATACAAAATATTATTTGTTTTGAAAATATACCAACAAAAAACTTAAAATAAAAATCATAAAAATAAAAGGCAAAAAAAAAAAACACTTAAAATAAAAACAAATAATAAAAAGTAAAGCAACACAAATAAATAACATTGCAAATGGACCATTTTTATAAATTCTTGAAAACAATAGTGAACACATGTTTTTGCGATTTTACTCTAAGTAATCGATGATTGTACAAACACATATGCAACAAGAGGTATAAAAATGCATTTTATTTTTACTTTGTCACATCTGTCCTTCTTTCTGCATGTTGTGTTTTTCTTCGAACATCTCACAAGTTTTCATGCAGGATTTTTACCAAGTTTTTTTTTCAGGCACGTGGTCGATCACATCTTGCTGCTAAAGTGATTTTCAAAAATCACGAAAACTTTTGAAAAATACATGTCTTGTTGACTTCTTGAAGGAGCTCATTCTCGTCTTACACATCATGGCGTTGCAGTTACACATAAACCCATTCATTAAACCATTTGCGCCACAAATGTTTTCCTCCATTTCTCCTTCAAAGCAGACTGGTCATCCCTGTGTTGAAGCCCATCTTTCATTGCCTTATCCGTCATGACTTCGCACATGCCTATCTTTCTGAGTCGCATACATCTCTTTATCTTTTTCTAGTTCAGTTTTCCTTGTCAATAAAACTATCCAACTCCCTTTCCCTGACTACATTGCCTTGTCATAAGCACTGTTACTACTGAGATCTTTTCATTTATAGTCCTGCCACTCTTTTTGTCCGAACTCGTGTTGACTAATGTGGGATTCCTTAAGGCCCACCTTTCAACAAGTCTTGCCCCATTGACCTCAACACCTTATCTGGGATATAGACTAGAGTCCATTTTTGAGTACCTGGAGGCTTGCATGCCTTAATGGCAAGTTCTCTCATTGACAATCATGGGAATACATCAATGTCCCTTGATCGCCAGATCTTGCACGTGGCTTGACATCATCTCATCCATTCACACTTCACAAGATGTAATCAGGTACCTTGGCACTCATTGACATCAATGATGAGTTGCCTTGCATTGGTTAACGACATTCATCATTGGTCGGTAATCCAATGGCTTCTCTTCATGCTCAACATTGACACATTCATTCGCATGATTAGACTTGTACCATCAGGTTTAGAAGAAGGTGAAAACTATACACTTTTCATGAATCTATCAGCAGTTACAGCAGCATGACTTTAGCCATATGAGACTACCACTGTTCCACCTTCACACTTTCTCTTTTCCTTGATTCATTCAGCCACAGTTCAGCTTCCTCCACTTCACATTCTCTCATCCAGCAAACAGCAGTCGCAGCTACAGCAGCAGTCACTTTTCACATGATCCTATGGTAGCGACATATTCCCTGCTCTAGCAGTTGCATCAGTCATATTCCTATTACATAGTTCATCACCATTTTGGGTAAGTGGAGGTATGTTATTTTCTAAACTTTAATCACGTAATTCCTCAACTTCTAACAATGAATAATTTGGAAAATTCCCTCATTAAGTTCCCTTTCCTTTTTCACTTCTACGAATTATGCCACATTGCATGAGGACATGCAACAAGTTAAGTTGGGGGGTAGGGGACTTTATTCACTATCATCACTCCACTTTTCCACTACCATCATTCCATTTTCCGTCTCATTTACCATTTATGAACATTTCTTTTCCAATGATACTCTGTTGCACTTTACTTCATAAGCATTGATATACATATTGGCATGATTCACACATATACAAAAAAAATAAGGGTTTTCTTATACTTAGTGATGTTTTCCTTATGCACATTGATAACATACATTTTCCAGTAAGAATATGGGCAAATTATTATCATAACAGCAAGAGAACAAATAACAAAATGAATGTTGTTAACGCAAGAACCAACATTCTTTATATTCATAGTTGTCACAAAAGAACCAACCATAAGAAAAATGTCAGTTGTTACTCATGTAAATCCCATCCTGGAAAAAATTTATTATCATCACTCAAAGCCAACATTCAGATGCCAAATTTTCTTGAGAATATCCATGCATGGTTGCATGAGGACATGCAACAAGTTAAGTTGGGGGGTATGTTGGGGCTCAGAAATGTCCTATTCGCATCCACCTTTCCCTTCATCATTCTTCACATTTCATCGCCCCATTAACCTTTCACGATATCATTTCCATAAATATACTTGGGTTTCATCTTATTGTTCTCCACTTTATTCATTTTAGTATTAAAAGGGAAATTGTGATTAAATGTTAGAAAATCAACATGTTTTCTTATATATCTCAAATATGTGTGAGCTTTGTAATGTGTAGGAATATGCGAAGGATTAATTCAAAGGAATTCTCGAATACTTCCTCCACCATTTCAATATTTGAGGAGATAATTCAAGCCCATTCCAAGGAGAAGATCATGGATATTTGGTTGGAATATCTTGTCCAAGATATATGAGAGATATGTGTGAGGATTTAAAGGGATTATATTTTGTAATAATGGAAAATAGGTTGAGAGAATAGTGGATCTGTAATAATGAGATGGTTATCTTATCTTCAAGGCTCTCATGTATAAAAGAGAGTGATCTCTCTTCATGAGGATTCAAGTAGAAGAGGAATTAGATTATTCAATTAAGATGTAATTAGAATTAGAGTAGTCATTAATGGTAGTCATTAGGATTCGAAAGAGAAAGGGATTCTTAGCTTTGATTCATGGTTTTGGTTTTCATGCTTTCATTATTCTTTTATGAAGATTGATTTGATTATTGAATGTAAGATTGCTTCATTGGTGAGAGCTCTCATGTGTTGTTGTGCCATTTAACTCTTCACTCATTGTATCTGATTTTCCTTCATGTAGTTCTCCATTTCTAGATTAATTTCCTTTACGCAATTTCCCATTCTTAGAGTAATTTCAGTTACGCAACTAGATTAATGATTCTATTTCAGTTGTGTGTTAGATTAATGATTCAATTTTAGTTGTAGCTTAAACATTAGATTAGATTAGTCTCGCTTCAATCTTGCATATACTTTGTGTGTGCTTCGTTAGTTTACGACCCCCGCGTTGACAAATTAGATAAGTTGGGAAAATACTACAATGCAATTAATACAACATTAGTTCGGCCCAATATAATGACTGTCGTTCCCTTGTCATGATTGTTGTTCCTTTTGTTGTTCATTTGAACGGGACGATTGTTGTTCTTTTGGTTGTTCCTTTGACTAGAACAACTCCCATTCCCTTTATGATTGTTGTTCCTTTACAGGTGTTGCATCTCTAGAGGCTGGGTATTGAAAATGAAAGGTAAGAACCTACATAGGCGACAAGTAAAACGCTTGTGCCAATGCCTACCTTTGGTTGATGCATAGAGGTTTTTTTTAGGACATCTATAGAGCCCAACACCCAGCATAAGGCACATTATGCATTTCTCTCAATATCAAAATTTTCAACTCCTGGGAATTTGGTACATAAATTTTTCCCCTGTACATGAGAATTTCATTCTTATCTAGCTTGTATTCTCCAATTTTTTGCTGCAAATTACCTTGTTGTAGTTTTGACACTAAATCCTTGTATTGTAAATCTTATTTGGCAGACTCTATAATTTTGTGTTTCAAATCTGATTGATACATGCTAATGGTTGTAGCATGCATTTCATTCACTCTTCTATTGAGTGCTTCAGCCACTTTGTTCTCTTTCCCCTTGATATGCTTTATATCAAATTCATATTTGCTTAGAAATTCTAACCATCTGCTTTGTCTAGCATTTAGAGTTGGTTGATCAAACAAATATTTCAGACCATTGTGGTCTGTCCTCATCTCAAACCTTTTCCCCATGAGATAGTGTCTCCATTTCCTCGAGGCATGCACTATGGCTGCCAACTCCAACTCATGAGTGGCATAGTTTCTTTCATGCTCCTTCAACTTCCTTGATTCATAACATATGACAAACCCATTTTGATTGAGGACTCCACCAATTCCTTCTTTACATGCATCTGTGCATACAATGAAGTCTTCATTTGGTTCTACAATCCTTAGTATTGGAAAACTTGTTAATAATTGTTTTAAGTGTTGGAAACTCTTCTCACAATCCAATGTCCACTGAAACTTCACACCTGTTCTTTGCAAGGAAGTGATTGGGTGTGCTATCTTTGAGAACCCTTCAATAAATCTTATGTAGTAGCCTGCAAGACCCATGAATGATCTGACCTCTATCACATTCTTTGGCACTACCCATTCTCTAATGGCTTCTATCTTCTCAGGATCCACTACTATCCCATCCTTTGAAATGATATGTCCCAAATAGTGAATTTGCTTCTGATAAAATGAGCACTTGTTCAATTTGGCATATAATTGATGCTCCCTTAATACTTGCAACACCATCCTCAAATGATGCTCATGCTCTTCTTCTAACTTAGAATATACAATAATGTCATCCAAAAAGACAATGACAAACTTGTCTAAATATTCTCGGAAAACACCATTCATTAAGCACATGAAGACAGTTGGTGCATTTGACAACCCAAATGGCACCACTGTGAACTCATAATGACCATACCTTGTCCTGAAGAAGGTCTTGCTGATATCTTCTTCTTTAATCCTTACCTGATGGTATCCTAACCTGAGATATATCTTTGAAAAGATCTTTGCATCCTTCAATTGATCAAAGAGATCATCAATCCTTGGCAGAGGATACTTGTTCTTCACAGTCACTTTATTCAACTGTCTAAAATAAATGCACAATCTTAATATTCCATATTTCTTCTTCACAAACAAGACTGGGGCACCCCAAGGTGACACACTTGGGTGTATATACCCCTTCTTCAGAATCTCTTCAAGTTTGAGTTGCAACTCCTTTACCTCTGGTGTACTCATTCTATAAGGATTCTTTGACACTGGAGCTGCTCCAGGCATTAGATTTATAGAGAAATCAATGTCCCTGCTTGTGGGTAGTCCTAGTACCTCCTTGAACACATCTTCAAAATATTCCAGGATTGCATAATCTTCCAAATTTGGCACCTTATCTTTAGGTGTCTCCTCCATATGAGCTGCAAATATTTGACACCCTTTTCTATAACATTTCTTCAGCTACAATGTTGAAATCTCTCTGATGGTTACTGCCTTGGGAATTCCCTGCACTTTCCTTAGTTTCCCTTCTTCATTCAAGAAAGTAAATCCTTTGTCATGACAGTCTAGGAGAGCATGATGTTGGTCCACCCAATCCATCCCAATTAGACAGTCATAGGAACCTAAAGGCAAGATGTTCAAATCTTCCTAGGTGTTCATTCCATTCATGTCCATAAGACATGACTTAACCATCTCATTAACTTTTTGTTTGGTTCCTGTAGCCAGCTTCACCAAGAAAAATATCCCATGCTTGCTTCTTGGCAAATACAAACTTTCCACCATATTAGGATCTATATAACTATGACTAGCTCCTGAATCAATTAAAATAGCCATGGTTTGGTTGTTGATCATACCTTCCACTTCAATCATATGTGATTGATACTCTGCTTGCTTGTTGTCCAGGGCTGCATAGATCCTGAGTACCTTTCTTCCCATGTCCTCCACTGTTTCAGCTTCTTGTACATTGTGAACAGTCCTCCCTTTTTCACCTATGTGAGGACAATCTCTGAACATGTGATCCCCTTTACAACCCCAAGATTGAATAGGTGGTTTCCTTGGCCTTTGACTCCCTGTGTCAATCATTCTGGGTTCCTTAGGAGTTTGTTGTCCCTGAGGATTGTTTGTGAAGAATGGTGGCTTATATCCCTTCTTCCTCTGATCCACCTTGAATTTATTTTTGTCTTCCCAAGCTTTTTGGAATGTTGGACTTGATTTTTGTTGATCATATAGGCATTTAGCTCACCTTATGGTCTCCTCCAATGTCTTGGGATCATCATACTGTATTTTTTCACTGATAAATGATGGCAATCCACTCAAATACCTTTGAATCTTCACTGTCTCATCCTTGATGAAAGAGACATACTTCAAACAGCTCTAAAAACCTTCTCTCATATTCATCAATGGTCATACTCCCAAGCTTGAGTTCAAAGAACTCTTTCATTTTCTTGTCATAGTATCTCTTAGTCAAGTATTTCTTCTCAAAATACCTCTTAAATTCCCTCCAAGTAGCACTTTTCTCTTTAATGTGTTGCACCTGCACAAGCTAATCCCACAACATGGATGACTTTCCCTTGAGTTGATAGATGGAAATTCTACCCTCTGCATGAGAAGAATAATTATGCAATTGAAAATACTTTCTCATGCCCAACAGCCATGTCTCTGCATCTTCATTCTTCTTGTGCTCACCATCAAAAGTAGGAGGTTTGATTTTTTCATTTCTCCTCGTAGTTCATCCACCCCATAACTCTTATGCTTCCTGACAGGGGATGGAATTGAGATATTGCGTTACCTCTTATTGGAATGCCTTGGGGAGTGATGGTGATGTCTTCTAACACTTCTTGATTTTCTTTTCTCATCATGAGACTTGTGACTTCCCAATTTTCTCGAGCCACTCTCCTTATCCAATTTCTTTTCTATTATGTTCAAGCTCTGTATTAACTTCATGTTGAATTCATCCTGCTGCTCCTTGGCTCTCATAAGACTTTCATTATCATTCTTATGGCTTTGGACATCCTTCTACAAATTTTTAATGGTCTCTGCCATATTCATGTTTGCATTCCTTTCTTCTCCATGTCCATTGGATTTTGTTCCTTCGGTGCTCAAATGGACATCCATCTCTCTGAATTCATCTTCCTGGATGTAATTCCCTTGTGCCTCTTCCATTACTCTGGAATCTAATTTGATATTGATCTAGTTTTTTTTATCTCTGCAAAATGTGCAGCCAACAAAACCTTGTCAGGCTAACTATTTTAACAATTTCATGAAAATATGAACCATTCTGATTCACTAATATATATATCAGAATTATTTCTTCTGATTTCCTGGAAATTTGAATTCCTTGATCAATTTTCTGGGTGGATAATTATATTCCACTATCCAAGACCTTTCCAACACCTACTCACATGATCAATTCTGAGTCTTGAGCAGAAAGTTATGGTCTTTTGAAATTTTCCCATTAATTTTTTTGTTTATTTTTCAACTCGGCGCAACTTTGCGTTGTAATTAATAATTTTTGCACCTACTCCATTGGATTTTTCTTAATATATCAATTGGGTTTCTCCATATACATAATATGAACACTCTGTCCAAGTTTCAACTCTTTCTGTGCTCTGAGCTACTAGTTATAGCTCGCTGAAGTTTTAGGCCAATTTGTGTTTTTGGTCTGAAATGGTACAGGTACGTTATTTTTCCTTTTAACCATATTTAACATGCCCATAAATTTAATTCATCTCTAGTACTTTCTTCTATGGTTCAATATCTTTCCATTGACTTCTCCTGTGCCTCAATCTGATTCCGGAGCAGAAAGTTATGGCTCCATGAAGCTAGTTGGGTCTTATAATTTACCCTTCATTGGTTATGTTGTATCTCTCATAAAAGCTCTGCTTGACGAACAGTTTACACCATTAGAAAGATCTATCCGAGCTCTTTTATTCGAGATGTAGAGACAAAGTGTGCCTTGGCACACAAGGCACGCTCTGTTCTCATGGTTTTTGAGTTGCTAAAAATGGTCTTAAGGCCCTCAAAAACATGCTACAAAAATGTGACGTCGTGGAAATTCGTTGGTTTTCTGTTGTTCTTCACCCTTCAAAAAACTCCGCGCACACAAATTTCAATCTGTGCACCCATATTTACCATGTGCTACAACATCACAAGGTAAATCATGCTTCGTTCACTTTAAAACCACTGTGTATCACTTCTGTGTCACGCCAATAACTTGTGTGCACTTTTGTGTCATGCGCCAATATCTACCGCACACAGTTTTGGTTCCTGCACTATTACACGTTGCACGTAGTTTTTTTTTTTTTTTTTTNTTTTGGTATTGCGTGCAGTGTTCCGCGTGAAATTCACTCTACACGCTACACCATGTCGAGTTTAGTATGCCTCCACCGCGCATCAATACTCTACGTGCACCATACTAAATTGTCGCGTGACAACATATACCCATATTGCATGCGCACCAACCAACTCCTTTACGCTCTGCCAATACTGCATACACCCTGCGCACCATTATTATGTGTGTGTGCACTACGCGCACCTTCTTATGTGTGTGGACTCCGCGCGATGCTAAATTTAGTGCACGCACCCACACACCAATATTTTTCCGCGTACACCCTGACACCATATTTTTCTGCGCGGTACTAAATTTTTATCACGCACACCTACACGCTATCATTTTTCTGCGCGGCACCAAAATTTAACGCGCGCATCAGCATGCTAATACCTTTCCGCGTAGTGTTGAATTTTACCTATCCCGAGCTTTTAACTGCGCCACATGAATTTTTGATGCACCCAACTACGCACATTCACCTTTATGCGCATCGATTCCTCGTGAATTTCGCTGCAGAAATTGGGGCTTTTCCCAATTCACCATAAACATTCTGCAACTATAAAATTTGTTCAATTTCACCCCAATAACACCCGCTCAATCTTTGTAACAACAGATCCCTGTGGGTTGACATTTCTGGAACAAATTTTTCCCAAACTCAATTCACGAACTGGGAATTTTAATTATAAAACTCGCTCCAACTGTCATGGATTCACTGTAACTTCAAATTCAACCAATTCCAGGTCCGAATTTGCTAGAATAGATATTAAATTAGTAATATCTCATCACTTGGCTGAATTTATCCATTTTCTCATAAATTTAACCACATAAATTGGGGATTTTCCCCATTTTCGCCCAATTGTTGTTACTTTTTACCATGGGCGTTCTACAAATTGAAATTTGGCCACTTCGAAATAAATCCTCTGTGATATTTTTCTTCAACTCAACATTATCGGTCCATCCAGGCTTAGTGTTGAAAACTGAAGCTCTGATACCATATTGTAATGTCCCCGACCACCCATGTCCGGGCCACGCTACACCAGAGAACACTTACGTTCTCTCTACGAAACATACTGTAACATACCCAGCTTCTATTTTGAGCTATGCCACATAAAATTTCTAACTGCATGCAATTAAAAATATGTGTACACGCAAAACTCTTGTGGAAGCCTTATATATAAAACATAAACATACAAATACATCTGTAAATGCATGAATCCATACTGGAATAACAGTAAACCCATGCATGCATCATATACAGGAAATACATCTGTAAACGCACGAATCCATACTAGAATAACAGTAAACGCATACAGGTAAATAACAATGTAGCATGTAAATTTATCACACAAATGGCACTTATCTTGGTAAGAATGTCACCAACTACGTGCAAACCTTCCACGAACCTCCCAGCCTTAGACCACATTATTCATCACTCTCAACAGTGAGTCACCCTCGAGCTGGGACTAAACTCCACCTGGGGTAAAGGGATTCTTAACCAGGCTAAAGGCTCATAGACAACAGGAAAGACTCTGTCACGATGCCCACTCAACTAAAAGCCTAGTGTCCCTCATTCCCCTCATGCTTGTCCCACCCCAGGAAGTGTGCCCCTTCTCTGCTCAACAGTCCTTCGGCTGCCCCACTTCCTTTCCGGGCTTCAGCAATAGGTCGAGCAAGAAGTCTCAGATCCCTGTAGTTGTAGTTTATCACCTTCAGGAAATCAATTCCCAGCAATTCTCTCACCCAAAGAATTTCTCACAGGCCTAACAACCCGCCTCTTCAATATCCCACAGGCCTGAAAACCCGCTTCTTCAATTCCGCTCCCAAGCTAACTAGGTACACCAACACAAAATGGATATGGATACCGGTTCAGGTATAGTGATAGGAATTTATGAAGGATAACTGACTGCGTGAGTGAAAATGGTCATGGAATCATGGTTGAATGATGGAATGAATGATGGAAAAGATGATGGTAAGAATGATGGGGGGGTGTGAAAATGAACTAAGTCCCAAAAATATGTATGCATGTCCCCAACTTGACACTTGTCATGTTGGGAGCTACTTTGGCCCACTTGTCCCCAACTTTAGAACTTAGGATAAAATAATTATCCATACTTTATGATTTAAGAAATATTAATATAATATTATTTTTTGGCTCAAGCTCCCTAGCTTATCCCCTTTCCTTAAATTAGCCCCTCCATTTCCCTAACTAGTGGAGTTTAGTCCCCCATCTCTTTTATCGTGGTCGGTCTATGCGCATCGATGTATTTTATATTAAATATGAGACATGTACAAAAACAGGTGCATTGGCCTTAAACATCTAGGCTCTCTGGCCTAATCTAAAACATAAGCATCCTAGCTTATAATAATTGGCTCACCAGCCTATAAAACATATCATATACATAAAGGTTCCCTGGCCTCAATATCGCGCACACTTAAGATGTTGCATGCGCTATCCTGGAATGTGCACACTTCCTCATTTTACTGCGTAGTACATGCGTGCACTATGCCATGAAATGTGCATACAAAAATGATATCAAAACAGCTCACCAGCTTAAGTACATTTGTATTTACATTTAGAATTGGGTTTGGCCTTAGGGGTATTACACGTGATACTTGTGACGCAGGTGACTTGTCCATCCTAGATGGACTTTCCCCAACACTACTAGTCCCAAATCCTGTAGAAACATGAGAGCATTAAAAATTTGAGGATGCCATAAAATAAAGAAATGAATATGGTGAATTTATCATATGTGACACATACCTACGTATGGGGTGCACCCAATGAACAAGTTGCCTCTATTGTTGCTTCAGTGGTGGGGCTAGGCACTGATGCATGCATCGGCATAGAGGGTCTACTACTAGGACGTAACAAATGCAAAACAACATAAATAAAAAATCGATATAAATACACATAATAAAAATTAAATGTAGATATGCATAACGATGAAGAACATAAAGAGGGTTGTGATACTAACCTCTTCCATGAAGCTATGTTGTCCATTGGGCTCTATAGGCCCATAGCATGTTTACCTGCAGCTCAAGAATATATGAGGCTCACATGGATGGAATTTATGTCCATGTGCCCTCTCCTCACTATAATATGTCATGTATGTTGAACCTGCAACCCCTCTGTCAATCTCGTTGGTTGGCACCTCTTGCCTAGATAGTGCAACAAAGTTATTGTGTTGCACTAGGATACGAATCAATGATGAAATGGATAGATTTACATGTTGCAATCTCTCTGCAATAGGAGGATTCTAGGTAGAGGGGTTAGGCTTTCACCTAGGGGAACAAGGACCTAACATGGGATCATGCCTGGCATGCTCTCGGTCTTGTGCGGACCCTAAACCCACCCCTTGGAAGTCTCCAATGTCGAAGTAGTTGACATGCCGACCCAAAATAAACTTAGTCCATAATTTTCTCAGAAAATATAAGGGCATCTCCTTGTTATTGCAGGGAGGTTTGTCAAAAACCATAGAGCACCTATCCATCCAATTTTGACTAATCTGGGGATGGATGTGTCAGTCAATGGAGATGTGTTTCTTGTCCAATGGTAGTTCTTGTCAAGTTCTAGGATCCCTAAAAATAAAAAATAATTGTGGTTTTGAAATGCCCGGGCCTTTGAATAGGTAGGGGGGTCAGGCTTTCACCTGGGGGACGAGGACCTAACACGGGGTCATGCCTAGCATTCTCTCTGTCTTGTGCAAACCCTAGACCCACCCCTTGGAAGTCTCCAATGTCAAAGTAGTTGACATGCTTACCCAAAATAAACTCAGTCCATAATTTTCTCAGAAAATATAAGGGCATCTTCTTGTTATTGTAGGGAGGTTTGTCAAAAACCATATAGCACCTATCCATCCAATTTTGACTAATCTAGGGATGGATGCACCATTCAATGGAGGTGTTGTTTCTTTTTAAATGGTAGTTCTTTTCCAGTTCTAAGATCCCTAAAAATAGAAAATAATTGTGGTTTTCAAATGCCCAGGCCTTTGATTTGGTTTTTGTCCAAACCAGTGTTGTAGTACTCATACACTCCTACCCTATAATCAGAAATAGAGATCAATTTCCCTTGGGCACTTGCAATGGAATTCACAATGATGTCCAAAGAAGTGGCCAAGGAGACCCTGCTAGGCTCTCTAGTGTCCCTTAATTGTTCCTCAAAGGTTCTTAATATAACCAACCCCTCATCAATTTGAGTGTTTACATTGGGTGGTTGTGGTTGGTTGGGGATTTGATCTTCTTGGTTTTCTTCTAATCGGTTTTCATTGTCTTGGGGTTCCATTTTATTATATATGTTGCAATTTAAAAGCCATGTTATTTAAATTAGGTTGGTTTTTTAATTAAAGTACAAAATTACATTTTTTTTTTAATTTAGATTCTTAGAAGAAAAAAACTAAATTAGAAATGAATAAATTGGGTTAAAAATAAGATAAATCAAACATACTTGGACACAATGGCAATATCCTTCCTCCCTATATCCTCTCTATCTCCTATATTCGCTCAATGATAGTAGAAACACAAGTGCAGTTGGTGCACAATGACCAAAAATCACACTCGCGGTCTCTTTAAAAAATATATCAGTAGAAACGTGCACGCGTTCTTAAGAACACGCACGCGTTCCTAAGAACGTGTATACATTCTTTCCACTAAACCTATGTGGCAAGCCTCATGGAGGTTCGTCCACCTCCAAACCTAAAGGTTTATGAATGTGTGTGTGTTCCTAGGAATGCACACACATTATTGCGAGTGTGAGTTCCTGTTGCATGGCTTGCCACTTTTTTTACCACAAACTTCTTGAACTCACCCAAGACCTAATAGAAGCTTCCACTTCTAGAAGCTCTTCCTCTATATTGTTCTTTTGATAGATAGATTTAGTATAAATAGGAGTCAAGGGCATGATAAGTTTTTTCTTGAGAATTATTGTAATAGAACTCTGCTCTGCAGGAGGTTTCCCCCTAGAAGAGGCAAGTGAACATTGTTTCCTATCATTAAAGGTATTATTTTGGTGAAGTGGTTTCATCCATTGTGTTGTTTCGTTGTTATTCTCTGCAAAATTTTTGTTTTCAACTATTATAATATATTTGGCACTTTACATCAAACTTTCTCAGCATTTATAGGGCCCCGTGATATTATTCTACACATTGATACGTTTCCAACAGTGCGAAAATCATGTCAATCAGAGCTCGTATGCAAAAGTTATTCCTCCTACAAGTTGACTTACCGTGTTGACCACCATGGTATGAGAGGATGCCACATCATCCCCCATTACTCATGCATATGGCACTAGCCATGTAAGGTATTTCAAGAATATTATAGAAGGTTCAAAACCCTACCACAATTGAGGGTTGAGGAAGTCAAAAACCTATCCCTAAATGGCTATCGGGCTATGTTAAATACAAGGCCACTATGAGGAGAAGGGGCTTCATTCATTTGCATTTTATCTTGCTCCATAGCTAAGAAAAACATCTTAGAGTGGTATTTTGTGAGAATAATAGAGGAGATATTTTGTAGCAGTCACAGACCACAGTTCAAAGGAAACTCCACATAGAGTGCCTCATTCTTTGTACTTGCATCATTTTTATACCAGAGAAAAGAGAGCAAAGCAACCTCACCTTCTAGTTGGTTTTTCTCCTGTATTGGGTTTCCTAGGTCATATATTTTGTTTATTTGTGGATGGTATGATTGTATTTTATTATTCTCTATTTTATGGATTTCATCTATTTCATGCATAAGCAAAAAAGAAGTAACTAAATATTCTGGAGATCTAAAGGAAAAATAACCTTAATAATAGATTTTGGTATTTTAATAGATCTGTTGTGATGAATTATTCCATTGGGATGTCCATGACATTTTATATATCAGTCATTGATGATCATTAAAACAAATTGGGATACACTCAAGTACTTCTATGAGTTTCATAGATGATTTAGAAGATAACCTAAAAACGAATAATGTTATGGATTTCAATGTTTCCAAACAATAATTAAATAATTCTCCAACATTCATGATTGTTACAAATGAAAGAAAGTGCTTAGTGGATATTACCACATCTTATACTTATATAAGAATATTTTTTTATTATAGTAACATGTACTATGCCTCTTGCTTCTCAAAATTGAATCAATTTGTATTATATTTCTTTATTTCATTTGGAGATGAAATGCTCTCATCTTCAATTTCAAGATGTCCAATCTAAGATCAATCTTTTCCATAAAGTTATATATATATAACTCTACTATTTGGTGTACTAGACTTCGACAAATAGAATGGTCATGTGATGAGAGAGTTATTATCTACATTGTCTTTAAATACATTAGATTTAAGAGATTAATCTCCTATGCTACTATTTATGTAGAGTTCAATGTTTACCTATTTATCACAAAGACACTATTTCACATTATCACCTTGATGCATTGACTTCTTTGTCTAGTTATTTTTGGTCTTGGTAAGTAGAGATATCCCTTTCTTACACTTTAGTATTCCATGCATTTATCCAAGTGCAAGTATCGAAACTCTTAATATAAAAAGGGATATGACTTTTATGAACTCTTTCAACTTAAATATTAATCATATACCATGTAATATATCTATCCTTAACCTTGAGATATCTAAAAGAAATATTCATTAAAAAATTATGAAAAAGATTTCCAAACCATATTTAAGTTACACTAAGATTTCACTAGAAAAACACTTATTATAAACTTTATCATTATTTGAGTACTTATTTCTAAATTGGAAATGTGTCATCACTTTAAGCTATATGAGGGGCCAATCTCTCTTATAGACTTTGATCTCATATTGGATACTTTACCCTTCATTCCCACAAGCTAAGAATGAAGATTAAACATCACACACATCCTTATCCTTAGTAAGCTAGGATGAAACAAAAATCCAAAATGAAAAGAACAATTATTTGATCATGTTTGATTTGTGATGAGGTTTGTGGTCAATATTATAGATATTTTTAACCAAATTTTAATATACTTATATATTTCTTTTCTTTATCGTTAAAATCTGTAGTCAGTAAATACCAATGTAAATGTATAATTTTATGAAAGAGTGAATGGAAAGTTGGTTTAATGCATTAATTTTAATCAATAGCTAATAAACACAATTCGATTGGATTTATAAAATGTTGATATGATACATCGAGCAGCTAGAACAAAACAGAATTGTAAGATTTTGAATAAAATATTTCATGTTATCCTCACCATCATCGACCTACCTTCGATATCTTTATTGTGTGAAGACAAAACAGTAGAAGATACAGACAAAAACAGACTTGTAAGATTTTGTACTATGTTTCGAATAAAGGCATATTTAATCGCAATTTTATTAATTATACTTTTTAATTTACTGGGACTAATTGCATAGCAGTTTATCCTTGTTTAGATATTGTTTGTTTGTTTTTGTTTTTTTTATAAAGTTTAATCATCACAATTGTCACCAAGTTATTTTAATGGTTGTAGGTTAAACGTTTTTGGTTTTTGCTGTTATATATATTTTTTAAGATATTTGTAATCACATATCGTTAGATTTGTAAATTTGAATAATTATTTTTATATAATTTTAATGTTCAAAAAAAAATTTAACATGTTAAATTTTTTTTTTATTCAAAAATGAATTTTAAACAATAAAAAATAAAAAGTGATTTTGTATAGATTTATTTTATTTCATTCTAAAAAAAATCAAAACCTATAACACTTAAACAACGTCACAACAATTAGTGTCCATATTTTACTAGCCACCAATTATATTAATGTTCATATTCTACTCATGTATAATAATGAATATTTTCCAACACTGAATTATATTAAGATTTATTACTAATTTTTTAATATATTTTACGGAGTTTATAGATAAAAAAAATATTATTTTATTACTAACTTTTTCATAGATTTTATTTTAAAGGCGTTTATTTAAAGATGAAATATATTATTATTAAGATAGTGAGGATTACCCAAAATTTAACAATTATAAAAAAAATTATAAAAGCATTACCAATGAAAGGGTAGATTTTACTTTAAAGGCGTTTATTTAAAGGTGAAATATATTATTATTAAGATAGTGAGGATTACTCAAAATTTAACAATTATAAAAAAAATTATAAAAACATTACCAATTAAAGGGTAATTAATGCTCTTTAAAAACGATTAGGCAAAGATTTTGATTATTTATTAAGTAAATAAAATTAAAAAAAAATGAATATTTAAAGTATTGGTATATAAGAATGTGGGTCAAATAGTAATTTTTTGTTGGAACATTTGGATTATACAAATGTAATCATTCAAATATTTAGATCCAACCCTTTTTCAATGACTCCTTAATTATATGGATAATGATTGTCATGCTCAAATTTTTATAAGGGCAATCAATTATGAGGGGACCATTTGTATATGTAATCATGTTGCTCTCCACCAAGTTATAATAAATATTAATTTATTTTTAAGGTTACCCTTAAATCAACATTAAATTGGTGTATGAAATCTCCTTGTTTGTGGGACATGGAACACCCTCTTGATAGAGATTTGAGTTTTAAAATCTATAAAAATATACATATTCTTTAAATTTAAACATATAACCTCCAAAAACACAAATCAATTGGATTTATAAAATCTTGATATGATACGTGCAGCTAGAACAAAACAGAATTGTAAGATTTTGAATAAATATCTCATGTTATCCTCACCATCATCGACCTACCTTCGATATCTTTATTGTGTGAAGATAAAACAGTAGAAGATATAGACAAAAACAGACTTGTAAGATTTTGTACTATGTTTCGAATAAAGGCATATTTAATCACAATTTTATTAATTATACTTTTTAATCTACTCGGACTAATTGCATAGCAGTTTATCTTTGTTTAGATATTGTCTTTTTTTTTTAATTTTTTCTTAAGTTATTTACAAAGTTTAATCATCACAAGTGTTAGCAAGTTATTTTAATAGTTGTAGGTTAAACGTTTTTGGTTTTTCTATTGTTATATTTTTTTTTAAGATATTTACGTTGAAAGGCGTATATCTATTGGTAATGGGTACAATTAATCATGTTTTAATCTAAAATTCTAATTTGATGGCTAACAATTAAAGATGTTGGAATATTCTTAGTCATCCTCCCAAATTAATGAATGTGATTTACTCTTCATAATCTCCTTGTATTTTTGAATGCATCCGTTAAACTATTTACTTTTTAACAGTTACCTAATCATATTAAGAAATTACTATAACACTATATGATTGCCACATTTAAATGATTAATGTTTAACATTACCACTTTTGGATTATTAACCACAAATTTCCTCACCTATCCCTGCGTTTTCTTCAGGAGTTTTAACTATCTGCCTGTTTCATATGCCTTTCTGCATTCATCGGTCACCATTATGCCATTATGTGACTGTGCTAGTTGTAGTCACAGATCGTTAGATTTGTAAATTTGAATAATTATTTTTATATAATTTTAATGTTCAAATTTTTTTTCAACATGTTGAATTTTTTTTTTATTCAAAAATGAATTTTAAACAACAAAAAATAAATAGTGATTTTGTATAGATTTATTTTATCTAATTCTAATAAAAAAATAAAATCAAAACCTATAATAATTAAACAACATCACAACAATTAGTGTCCATATTCTACTAGTCACCAATTATATTAATGTTCATACTCTACTCATGTATAATAATGAATATTTTCCAACACTTAATTATATTAATATTTATTACTAATTTTTTAATATATTTTACCATGTTTATAGATAAAAAAATATTATTTTATTACTAACTTTTTCATAGATTTTACTTTAAAGGCGTTTATTTAAAGGTCAAATATATTATTATTGAGATAGTGAGGATACCCAAAATTTAACAATTATAAAAGCATTACCAATTAAAGGGTAGATTTTACTTTAAAGGCGTTTATTTAAAGGTGAAATATATTATTATTAAGATAGTGAGGATTACTCAAAATTTAACAATTATAAAAAAATATATAAAAGCATTACCAGTTAAAGGGTAATTAATGCTCTTTAGAAACGATTAGGCAAAGATTTTGGTCGATATAGTGTAATGCATACCAACTCATATAACAAGATAATCTAGTAGTATTAAGCTTATTATTAGAGGGTTTAAAATTATTTTGTTTGGTTGGATTGGGTAACTATGTATTTTGGAATGGATAATTATTTATTAATTAAATAAAATTAAAAAATAAAAATAGAAAACAAAATGAATACTTAAAGTATTGGTATATATAAATGTGGGTCAAATAGCAATTTTCTGTTGGAACATTTTGATTATACAAACATAATCATTCAAATATTTAGATCTAACCATTTTTCACATGACTCTTTAATTATATGGATAATGATTGTCATGCTCAAATTTTTATAAGGGCAATCAATTATGAGGGGACCATTTGTATATGTAATCATGTTGCTCTCCACCAAGTTATAATAAATATTAATTTATTTTTAAGGTTACCCCTAAGTCAACATTAAATTGGTGTATGAAATTTCCTTATTTGTGGGACATGGAACACCCTCTTGATAGAAATTTGACTTTTAAAATCTATAAAAATATACACATTCTTTAAATTTAAACATATAACCTCAAAAACACAATTCAATTGGATTTATAAAATCTTGATATGATACGTGCAGCTAGAACAAAACAGAATTGTAAGATATTGAATAAATATGTCATGTTATCCTCACCATCATCGACCTACCTTCGATATCTTTATTGTGTGAAGATAAAACAGTAGAAGATATAGACAAAAACAGACTTGTAAGATTTTGTACTATGTTTCGAATAAAGGCATATTTAATCACAATTTTATTAATTATACTTTTTAATCTACTCGGACTAATTGCATAGCAGTTTATCTTTGTTTAGATATTGTCTTTTTTTTTTAATTTTTTCTTAAGTTATTTACAAAGTTTAATCATCACAAGTGTTAGCAAGTTATTTTAATAGTTGTAGGTTAAACGTTTTTGGTTTTTCTATTGTTATATTTTTTTTTAAGATATTTACGTTGAAAGGCGTATATCTATTGGTAATGGGTACAATTAATCATGTTTTAATCTAAAATTCTAATTTGATGGCTAACAATTAAAGATGTTGGAATATTCTTAGTCATCCTCCCAAATTAATGAATGTGATTTACTCTTCATAATCTCCTTGTATTTTTGAATGCATCCGTTAAACTGTTTACTTTTTAACAGTTACCTAATCATATTAAGAAATTACTATAACACTATATGATTGCCACATTTAAATGATTAATGTTTAACATTACCACTTTTGGATTATTAACCACAAATTTCCTCACATGTCCCTGCATTTTATTCAGGCGTTTTAACTATCTGTGTGTTTCATATGCCTTTCTGCGTTCATCGGTCACCATTATGTGACTGTGCTAGTTGTAGTCACAGATCGTTAGATTTGTAAATTTAAATAATTATTTTTATATAATTTTAATGTTCAAAATTTTTTTCAACATGTTGAATTCTTTTTTTATTTAAAAATGAATTTTAAACAACAAAAAATAAATAGTGATTTTGTATAGATTTATTTTATCTAATTCTAATAAAAAAATAAAATCAAAACCTATAATAATTAAACAACATCACAACAATTAGTGTCCATATTCTACTAGCCACCAATTATATTAATGTTCATATTCTACTCATGTATAATAATGAATATTTTCCAACACTTAATTCTATTAATATTTATTACTAATTTTTTAATATATTTTACCATGTTTATAGATAAAAAAAAAATATTATTTTATTACTAACTTTTTCATAGATTTTATTTTAAAGGCATTTATTTAAAGGTGAAATATATTATTATTGAGATAGTGAGGATTACCCAAAATTTAACAATTATAAAAAAAAATTATAAAAGCATTACCAATTAAAGGGTAATTAATGCTCTTTAGAAACGATTAGGCAAAGATTTTGGTCGATATAGTGTAATGCATACCAACTCATATAACAAAATAATCGAGTAGTATTAAGCTTATTATTAGAGGGTTTAAAATTATTTTGTTTGGTTGGATTGGGTAACTATGTACTTTGGAATGGATAATTGTTTATTAATTAAATAAAATTAAAAAATAAAAATAGAAAACAAAATGAATACTTAAAGTATTGGTATATATAAATGTGGGTCAAATAGCAATTTTTTGTTGGAACATTTTGATTATACAAACGTAATCATTCAAATATTTAGATCTAACCATTTTTCACATGACTCTTTAATTATATGGATAATGATTGTCATGCTCAAATTTTTATAAGGGTAATCAATTATGAGGGGACCACTTGTATATGTAATCATGTTGCTCTCCACCAAGTTATAATAAATACTAATTTATTTTTAAGGTTACTCCCAAGTCAACATTAAATTGGTGTATGAAATCTCCTTGTTTGTGAGACATGAAACACCCTATGGATAGGGATTTGACTTCTAAAATCCATGAAAATATACATACCTTTTGGATTTAAACATATAACCTCAAAAAAAAAAACACACATATTCTTAATTATTAAATCAATATTCATATTATGCTCATAAATTACTTACCCCCACTAAAAATCCAATATATTAAGATTTATCATTATTTCAATGTATAATAATAATGACGACTATTTTCCACCGCTACATCGTTATCACGATGCACTTTGAAAATGCCCATGTCAAAATAAATTATTGGAGCGTTTATTACTTTGGTTGTTTATTATTGGAGGCTTAAAAATTATTTGTTTGCTTGCAATGGATAACGACACGCTTTGAAAAAATGGGTCAAAAGAAAACATGGTTACTATTATAATTTTAATTTTATTAATCCTTCATTTTGTTTTATTTTTCAAAACTATGTAAACTTTATTTCATCATGATGTTGTTTGCAAAACTTTGATTACGGATTAATTATATACTTAATAAAAGTCGGCCATTAATGATTTCATGCTAGTGCATCGGGGAACATTCCTTGGACATCAAGGGGACCAAGAGTCTATAAAAACATTCACCATTATGTTTG
This sequence comes from Picea engelmannii, assembly GCA_009831015.1. Classification (NCBI taxonomy): domain Eukaryota; kingdom Viridiplantae; phylum Streptophyta; class Pinopsida; order Pinales; family Pinaceae; genus Picea; species Picea engelmannii. The sequence continues at coordinate 206,303 of ML789334.1, forward strand.
TTCATCATTATTTTAATGTTAATATAGTAAATAAAATGGTTAGTACATATAGTACAAGGGTCTAGGCCTAAATGGATTCTCCAATGAAACGTCACAAGGCCATAAAAATTAAAAAAACTTTGAATTAAATCTTATTAATTTATAAATAAAATGGTTTATTACATACAATATAAAAAAAAATATTAAATATAACATAAAATAAATTTAATATAATAAATTAAATATATTTTATATAATTTTTTTTGTTTTCTTGTAAAAAATAATACTGTTTTAATAGATTTTCCATTAAAATGTTTAGAAACGTTTATTGGTAAAATATATTATTATTAAAATATAGAAATTTACCCTCAGTTTATTAAAGTAACTCATATTTTAGTAATTTTAAAAATATTTGTTCGCTTGAAATGGGTAACGATGCACTTTGAAAATACCCTATCAAAATAAAGTATGCTTTATTATTTTAATGTTAAAAACCTTTGATTTCGGGACACTTTGAAAACCGCATAAACTTGATTTCTTCGTGATGTTGTTTGCATAACTTTGACTACGGATTAATTATATCCACGGTTACACTTTACTCAATCAAAGTGGGCCTTTTATAATTTCATAGTAAGTGGGAGGTTTTAATGATGGTAATAGTACTCTCCAATGTGAATTTATGATTGTGATTTGTGATTTACTTTATAGATTTTACATTCTCACATTTTTGTTTAGGCTTGAAATTCGGTTTATTTGGTTTGTACCGTTTTTTCATCTTAGGTTTTTTTGGTGACAATTGAGGAGTGGTTTATACGGTTTTTTCACTTTAAGTTTTCTTGGTGACAATTGACGAGTTTACAGATTTTTTTAATAAAAAAAAAACTTTAAATTTTCTAATCCCATCATTATTATTGTCAAGGTTACATCATTCAGGTCATGTGCTTTCAAGTAGCGTCTAGTCTTAATTCCATACATAAAACCAATATTATCATTTATTGAATTTTAATTTTTTATCTTTCTTAAAAACACTTAAAGAATCTAATTCTATAATTATGTTTTTGTCTATAGTATATTTAAAAATAAATTAAATAAGTTGTAATAAATTATTTATAAATTTTAAATTGAATTTTATATAAAATTAATATATATTAATTTATACATATTAATTTTATAAAATTAATATATATTAATTTATACATATTAATTTTATAAAATTAATGAGAAAGAGAACATCCATGAGTGATCACCAGACCTCTGCCCCTTTGATCGCAGTGGGAAAGAGTTGGAACATTAAACGATGAGGAAAAAATTGAACTCCTTTCCAAGGACTATAGATCCAAGCGGGGGAATATGTCTCTGGATAGAACTACTAGTAGGTAGAGCTCGTCTATTTCATAAAGTATTTTTAATTGTAATTGGCACATCATCATCATCGTGTGTTTTCGAAGTAAGTAGTCACTATTAGTCCCGTGAGACAGCGCGATTGGTAAGACAGTACCTTTCTCCAAGGTTGGGAGGAGGTCTAGAGGTCAAATCCGGCTGGGTCTCCGGGACGATTATGTAATGGCTGCTAGGAGCTAGTCTGGATTCTGTGATTGTAAATGATATATACCTAATATATATCGAGTAATTTCTACTTGAAAAAAAAAAAATCAGCAGTTATAAATGCATGCATACTTGAGAGTTTAATATTATGTATAAATCGGTTTTTAAAAAAATTCAAAATTGAACTCTTGACTTAATAAATGTTGGTTTTTTATGTTTTCATAGCAAGGGGGTCTCATACACCAATTTAATGTGGCTTGGCCGTGACCTTAAAAAAATACATCATCATCATCATCATCATCATCATCATCATCATCATCATCATCATCATCATCATCATCATCATCATCATCATCATCATCATCATCATCATCATCATCATCATCATCATCATCATCATCATCATCATCATCATCATCATC
>ML789334.1:208308-230668 GCA_009831015.1 Picea engelmannii
CATCATCATCATCATCATCATCATCATCATCATCATCATCATCATCATCATCATCATCATCATCATCATCATCATCATCATCATCATCAATTATGGTAATAGTACTCAAATTTTTATTTAGATTTGAAATTGGATTTACTTGTTTTGACACAGTTTATATATTTAAGATTTTTGTGGGTTTCTTCACCCTAAATCTTCTTGATGACAATTGAAGAGTTTACTGATTCTCTTAGTAAAAAAAAAAACTTTAAATTCCATAATCCCATCGTAATTATAATTTAATTCATTTTTTAATCCATTTTTTCACATTTTATGATTTAATATTTGATTAATTTAGATAAATCTTATGACACAATGATTTTAATTTGTATCTCTAATTTCTTATAATATTTTGATTTTACTTATTTTTTTGTTTTTTTAACTTAAATGTTATATATTATGTTATTATTCATTACCCTTTTATTTATAATATCTAATATTTTGTGATCTATGCTCTTCCTTATTTATCTAATGATACCTTTCCAGAAAATTAAACTTCCTTATATACTTTTACTTATTTTCTCTTCAAACTATCCGTTCCCCTCCCATCATCCTCGTTACTTATTTTCTCTCTAAAGTATCCGTTCCCCCTCCCATTATCCTCTTTGAACATAATCTCAATGTTTCCAAGTAATAATTCATTAATATTCATTACTTATTTTCTCTCTAAAGTATCTGTTCCCCCTCCCATTATCCTCTTTGAACATAATCTCAATGTTTCCAAGTAATAATTCATTAATATTCATGATTGTTACAAAGGAAAGAAAGAAAGTGAATATCACCACATCCTATAGTTATCTAGGCATGTTTTATTACATTAACATGTTTTATGTCTCTTACTTATCAAAGTCGATTCAACTTAGGTTATGTTTATATAGACCTTTTGGAGAGGACATGCTCTCATCTTCCATTTCAAGGGGTCCAATCTAAGATCAATTTTTTACATAAGTTTATATCTTTAACTCTATTATATGGATGTGAGATTTGGTTTCCTACACTTCAACACATATAATGATCCTATGTTGAGTCTTAGTTTCAATGTTTTTTAAAGGCATTAGATTTAAAAGATTAGTTTTTCATGTTCTTTTTTAGAGTTCAAAGTTTTCTTGTTTATCATTAAGGATTTATTTCACATTATCATCTTTATGCATTGAATTTTTTACCTAATTATTTTATGTATCATTAAGCAAAGATATCCCTTTCTTACATTTTAGTATTCCATGCATTTGTCTAAGTTCAAATACCGACACTCTCGATATGAAAGGGTATGATTCTTATTAACTTTCTTGACTTGAATATTGACATTATTATGCCATGTAGCATATGTATCTTTAATGTTGATGTATTTAAAAGAGATATTCATTAAATAATTGTGAAGAATATTTACAAACTATATTTGAGGCAGGGATAATTTTAAGGATGGAAATTTATCTTAGAATTTAGAAACTTTGATGAATCTTACTAGTTCTTAATATGCAAACTATAAAATGTTTGGCAATATTTTTGTAAAAATATTCAAATTTCTAAGGATTTTCTATAAAATTTGGACAATTTTGAAGGTAAAATAATTTTATTCTATAAAATTTGGGCAAATCACTTTTAGAAAAAAATGGAAATTGGTGAATCTTTTTTTTGGAGAAAGCATGGAAAATTAGCGCATGGGTGATATAGAGCCCCTAAAATTTTCCATGATTTGAGGTATACTTGTATTTTACCAGAACACTTATTATAATTTTCATCATTATTTCTAAATTGGGAAGGAACAATTTACCATTTGTTCTCACTAGCTAAGGATAGAGATTAATCATCACATACATTGTAACAAATGGGTATGTAGCTGCTTCCAAAATAATAAAAACACTTTATTTTATCATTTTTTGTTTGATATGAGATTTGTGGTAGATGTCTTCATACTCTAAAATCCTAAATTCATTAGGATGACTATGAATGTTTACTTCTCTAAGTCCCTCTCAAACAAAGAATTAATTTACTTTCCTAATTTTTAATTTTTTTATTTAGACACTCCCTTTCTCTTTTTTATCTCATATTTTCAAAATACCATTCACTTGATTTAATCACTACCACCAAGCTATATTAATATTCATATTCTACTCTAGGGGTGACAGGTGTGGAAGGGAGTCGTCATGATCCCGAAGGTAATATGATGGCTTATTATGTCTGGGGGCTTGGAAATATATCAAATAATCTTGTTGAGGCCTATTCATTGTGGATGGGTTTGTGCATTGCAAAGGAAGTGTTAGAATGTGCTCGTTTAACCATAGACAATATCACTATTGTCACCCAACCATAGGCCGAAGCCACCCCCGAGCACCTTGACCTTGACGGAGAGAAGAATCCTGGTAGCAAATCAATGGCTAAGCAAGGCTAATGCACAAAGCAAGAAGTAACCAAAGTTGATCAGAGAGTTCAAACCAGAAAGATAGAAACTATAGACTTCAGAATTGGCAGCAACACCTTCTTTAGGACTTGTGCACAAGTGTCTCTCTGTGATTCTGAGAGTTGTGTGTAAACTGAAGACTGGTGCCCTATATTTATACTAGTTCTGACAAGCTGCCTAGGCCGAATTCTCATTCTGGGTACTAATGAATTCATATTAATTATCTCTCTTAGCTGACATCTCTTCTAGGGTTACATTCACTTCTTTTCTTGCTTCCAGAGTATTCTAATCTTGGAAAAGGTCACAATGGAGGTTGATACCTCCCGAAGATACCATAATATCAACACTCCCTCCTAGCTAGGGAGGTATAACTGATAATGGTCTTAGCACAAACAGACCATTCAACTGGTAGCATCATTATATCCACACAGGCTAATTAAATCACAAGCACCGTCATTATTATCCAACTGGATAATCTCCATGACAACTGGTACAATGTCAACTGATAGAACACAATTGTGTTTATCCATCATAGTACACAACTACTCAATCCGTGACACATAGTCAAAAACAGTGGAACATATCCACCACAGTAGCATATCTCTATTGTCTGGAGACATACAGTCTCCATAGTAATCATATCAACTGATATCAACCTACACAGAAACAATGTTATGATATAAACTAAGTCATTTGGGCCATTCTTCCACTCACATCTGTGAGATCTGGAAGAGCATCTACCCTCAGAGTAGAACATCAATGATGGGCTATCTAGACTATTCTTCTCAAGCAAGGAAGAATATTTGTCTTGATTTTTGAGCCTGGACCATTCCCTATCCGGGCCATTCCTCCGACACTAAACAAAGTGCATCCTGGAGAGAATGAATCTTCCCTAGGGAATGTTTGTCCCTGATTGTTGAGCCTGGACCATTCACCTATTTGGGCCATTCCTTCAACACTAAACAAAGTGCAACCTGGAGAGAATGAATTTGCCCTAGGGAATGATTGTCTGGACCATTTCCTAAGGAAATGACTGTCCTGCACCAACCTCCAAAATGGACCATTCTTCGAAGCTGCTCACAACTGTGAGCTTCGAAAGAATGACTTTCTAGTGAGGTGGACCAGTGTTCTTGACCACTACTGAGAGTGACCGTCAAGAAGAGAGATTGTCCTAGACCATTTCCCAAGTTAACCACAAGGGAAATCATTGTCTATGGTACATCAGAAATCCATCGAACCATTTTCATTACAAAAATGATCGTTCGATCTGGACCACTTTTCGAACTGGAAAATGCATGTCCATCAGAAATCTCAATCACTTTCCGAACTAGAAAGGAACTGCCTAAGCTGGACCATTTTTCGAACTTGAAAATGACTATCCTCAAATCAATGATATGTTAGTTCTCCCTCCCAACCTAGAGAGTCTCTTCCCATTCAACTAAGGGATTTATTTCCACAGTCCCCAATTTGTCTCATAAATATGCAAACTTTATTCTGGACAGAGGCTTTGTCATCACTGTTGTCTGCTCATCTGTGGGGATATATTGGAGCTTTAGTTCTCCTTCCTGGAATTTATCTCAAATAAAGTATTATTTGATCTCAATGTGTTTCGACCGTTCATGAAACACTAGGTGTTCTAATAGCCTTATACAACTCTGATTGTCACAGTGTATTATGGTTGAATCTGGAACCTGATTAAATAATCCATAAATCATATTTCTCAGCCATATTGATTTTGTGCATGCCTTACAAGCTTCGATATATTTTGCTTCTGTTATGCTGAGTGCTACCGAATTTTTCTTCTTGCTACCCCAAGATATCATAACGGAGCCCAAGCTGAAACACATCCCTGAATTACTCTTTCTGTCTTCTACATTTCCTGCCCAATCTAAATATGTGAATCCATGAAGTTGTATATCACTGGATGTTGTATATCTTAAACCATAGTTTAGTGTCCCATGGATATACCTTAGAACATGCTTTGCAACTGTCCAATGCTCATGTCTAGGTTCTACTTGGAACTGGCTTAGAGTGTTCATGGAAAAGCAAATGTCTGGTCAAGTATTTACCAAATACATCAATGACCCAATCAATTGTCGATATAGTGATGGATCTACTAGATCAGAATTTGAATCTCTTACTTTTCTTATATCTGTGGTCATAGGAGTGTCCATGGATTTGGAATCCATCATTCCAAACTTCTAAAGAATCTTTATTGCATACTTTCCTTGTCCAAGGAATACTTCACCACGCTTCTGCCATACTTCTAGTCCCAAGTAATAGTGCATGAGACCAAGATATTTCATATCAAACTCATAAGCTAGTTCCTTTTTTCACTGGATGATGAGAGACTCTTCACCTGTTAGGAATAGATCGTCAACATATAGCAGTAGAATCACAGGTGCATTTTTCACGAATTTGTAGTAAATATTTGGATTTGCATGAATTTTGGAGAAACCAAGTCTCATTACGTAGTTGTCTATTCTGGCATACCAAGCTCTTGGATATTTCTTGAGTCTATATAAATAATTCTTTAGTCTGCAAACATGAGTGTCTCTGGAATGTACTTCAAACCCTTGAGGTTGTTCAATGTATACTTCTTCTACGATTTTTCCATTGAGGAAAGTTATCTTTACATACATCTGATGTAAACTCCATCCCATGGAAGTGAAAAGAGACATGATAGCTCTAATGGAAGTATATCTGGAAACCGAAGAAAATGTTTCATCATAGTCTTTTCCCTCCTTCTGGGAGAACCCTCTGGCTACGAACCTTGCTTTATATTTGTCCATGCTTCCATCTGCTACATGTTTGACCTTATATACCCATTTTGATGTTACTACTGATTTTTCTTTAGGTCTAGGCACACTTTCCCATACACCATTTTTCATGATGGACTGGTGTTCTTCTGTCATGGATTATTTCCATTGTTTCTTCTGAACTTCCTCTTCAAACGTGGTAGGTTCTTCGTCTAGAATCTTTGTCATACATGTTGCATAGCTAGAGAATCTTTTGGGCTTCTTACTTTTTCCAAAGGTCCCACTTGGGGCCTTGAGTCTTTCTGCTTCTTGTAGGGTAGCTTCAAGCCAAGCTGGTCATTTATTGGTCTTGGGTACAATGTTTGAATTAATGGTCTCACATGGTTGCATCGGATGATCAAGTTGTTCTTTTTCTTCATTTTGATTTTCTAGAAGACATGTGCCTTCTTCAATAGACTCTTCATACTCTTCTTTTTCTATAGTTTCTTCTATGGATTTCTTGAAAACCATATTTTCATTGAAGGTCACGTCTCTGTTGGCTTCAATCTTATGTTGTTCCGGGATATAGATTCTATAGGCTTTGGATGATTCACTATATCCCACGAATATGCCCTTCTTTCCCGAGGGTTCTAATTTATTCCTTTTGTCCTTGGGAATGTGAAAGTAAATAGGGCATCCCAAGATTCTTAAATTTTCCACATTAGGTTTCTTTCTTGAGAAGGCTTCTTCTAGAGTCATATCTTTAAATATGCGGTGAGGATTTATGTTCTGAACATATATTTTTGTCATGGCTACTTCTCCCCATAAAAACATCGATAAACCTTGATCGTTTAGTAATGTCTTCACAGTTTCTTCAATATATCTATTCTTCCTTTCAGCTACACCATTTTGTTAAGGATTATGAGGAACAATCAGCTCCCTCCTAATCCCCGTCGATTTGCAAAATGCAACGAATTCCTTGGATGTGTATTCTCCTCCATTATCTGTTCTCAAGGTCTTGATTTTCTTATTTGTGAGGTTCTCTATCTCTACTTTGAATTCTTGAAACTTGTTGAATACTTCATCCTTTGTCTTCAAGAGATATAACCAAGTCTTTCTTGAGTAATTATCTATGAAGATTATGTAGTAAAGAGAACCTCCTAGAGATTTGACTGGCATAGGACCGCAAACATATGAATGTATTAGATCTATAATCTCCTTAGATCTATTGTTGTTGCTTGGGAATGGTTTCTTGATATTCTTTCCAAGAGCACATCCTTTGCAAATTTCTTCATGTGTAGACTATAATTCCGGTATTCCTTCAACCATCTTTTTGAGAAAAGGTAATGCTTGATAGTTAATATGAGCGTACCTTCTATGCCAAAGTTCATTGGGATTGACTTCATCATGTACAAGAGCTTCATCATTTTGTTCTAGTAGTCTATATAGATTTCCTTCACGGGTTCCAATAACCCTAGCATTCTCTATGCTGGAGTCTTTATGCCAAGACAACACTTTTCCATCTACGAAGGCTATTCTGTTTCCTTTGTCTTCTAGGAAAGATATGGATACAAGATTCTTTTCTAAACCAGATACATATAATACATTGCTCAAATGAACATTGTTACTTGTTTTCAACTTGATGGAGGCTTGTCCAATTCCTTCGACTGGGTAAGCGATTTTGTCTCCAAGCTCTACCTTGTGCGATGTCTTCTTTTCATTTATATTGGAGAGTCTGGCTTGATCTCCTGTCATATGCCTAGAAGATCCACTATCAATTATCCACATGTCATCTTCAATCGTTCCTATGAGTGTTGAGTAGTGTAGATGACTAGTCTTTTCATTCATGACTTCTGTTGACTGGTGACTGGTCATGCTTTGATCCAAAATTTCAACTTTGACGTTTCTGCCTTCTGAGAGTGCCAAGAGGTGCGCTCAACTAAGGCGCACTTGAATACCTTCTTCTTGAGCGAGATGTTCCATCATAAGGTGTTGGATCAAGGTTTTAGGGTTTCTGCAGCTGCACCTGCTAGTAACCCTAGCAACAGTGCTTTGGTAACTGCTCCTGTTAGAAAACCCTAGCAACAGTTCTTCAACGATCTTAGTATCCTTATGGCTATGCTTCCTTCCAATGGTTAGACTGAATGAAGGAGGTGTGGGCCCATAACCTACTAGAATGTGCTCGTTTAACCATAGGCAATATCACTATTGTCACCCAACCATAGGCCGAAGCCACCCTCGAGCACCTTGACCTTGACGAAGAGAAGAATCCTAGTAGAAAATCAATAGCCAAGCAAGGCTAATGAGCCAAGCAAGAAGTAACCAAAGGTGATCAGAGAGTCCAACCCAGAAAGATAGAAACTATAGACTTCAAAACTGGCGGCAACACCTTCTCCAGGACTTGTGCACAAGACTGCCCAACTACAGTGTGCACAAGTGTCTCTCTGCGATTCTGAGAGTTGTGTGTAAAGTGAAGACTCCCGACCTGTATTTATATTAGTTCTGGCAAGCTGCCTGAGAAGACTTCTCATCCTGGGTACTAATTAATTCATATTAATTATCTCTCTTAGTCAACATCTCTTCTAGGGTTACATTCACTTCTTTTCTTTCTTCCAGAGTATTCTAATCTTGTCAAAGGTCACAATGGAGGTTGATATCTCCCGAAGCTACCATAATATCAACATGAAGTAGGTGTCAAACAATTAACAATTATGGGGGATTCGATGTTGGTTATTAGAGCCATGGTTACTCATGCAGTGCCAAGGGGAAATGCCTTGAGTTCCCTCATATCGAGGATTAAGAAATCAATTTCCAGTTTTGATCATATATCTTTCTTCCATATAAAGCATGAACTCAATGGAAATGTTGATCATTGCACCAAGGTGGCCTCCTAGCCTCCTCACTTAGCCTAGGTACATTGATAAAAAATGGGGTATGTGGTTTTACCCTCATACCTCAATGAAATATGAGCATCATATCATTCCAATTCACATTCATTGCAAGCTTAAAGAAGGACACATCAAAGGAAGGATGACATGTGGCTACTGCCAATCACACATATGAATTGTATGGAGGGGGGTGAGGTTGTTCAATGTTGTATGTGTGAGCCATTGTTGAAATGTGGGATTGTGTTGAAAATGGGGAATCTCTGTTATGACAGACCCCCGACGATGAATGAGTTATCTTGGCATTTGTTGTTTCAATATGGCGTATTTGGAAGGGAGGTTGTTAAGGAATTAAGGTGGCAAGGTGGTATGAGGTGAAAGCTCAACACAACCATAGGAGACTGCATGTGTTTGTGGGTGGCGCATTTGGGAGGAGATGCATCTTCAATGTCGATACTTTCTATTACGTAGACCAGGAAACCCCTAGTTCTCTGGTTGCTTTTTCTTGTTGTTGTTTCGATTGATGTATATGACTCTGTCTTGATTTACCAAAATAGCAATCCTTTGTTCTTATTAGTTTTCAATAAGATTGGAATTGGTATTAATTGTCTGGGGATTTTTTGGTCGATTTTCCCTTTAAGCATCTTTTTGCAAGGGTCCTTCAAGGTAGAGATGGACAATCCAGAGTGGAAGGAAGCTCAAGAAATTCTTCGCAGGCATGGAGAAATTACCCAAGACAACAACGATGTTTTCCTCCAAATCCTACAAAAATTTCAGAGCTAGAGAAAGCTAGCATAACAAAAGATGCCAACATCATGAACATTCTCCTTCTACAAAAGCATATAATTGACTCACTAGAAGGAGAATGTAAACAACTCCACTCTCTGGTTCTTCCTAAGCATTTAGACTCTCTCTCTCTCTCTCTCTCTGTCTCTCTCTCTCTCTCTCTCTCTCTCTCGCACGCGCCTCAAAGAATCATGGCTCTATGAATTCGTTATAAAATGACCTTAGGGAAGATGAAATAATGGGTCAGTTCCATGATCCCATGGAGGTGGAAGAAATAGGCTCCCCCCACTCTGTTGAGGGGCAAGAAGCTCAGGACAATGCACCTCCTTAACTCGTTTATGTTTTTCACATAGTTATTTTTTTGGGTCAATTTGTAAAGCAAACTACTAGCCGAAATACTTGGAATGTATATTTAGAAAAGGCCATAATGTTTATTGTTGTCATCTTCAATACAACCTTTCCTTTTTAATAAATATATACTTTTATTTTTATTAAAAAAAAATGCATATTTTACTCATATACAATAAATAATGATTATTTATTTAACATTTACACATATATCAAACCATTAAAATGACATAAAATTCCTTTAAATACTCATAGAATGTGTATGAATGATGGTTAACTATAAGGCTCTAGGTGTAGATGGATTCTCCACCTTGAAAACCTTGAAGTGAATCCTATGATTATTACATATAGTACAATACGTAATGGGTTCTCCAATAAATTTCACAAGGCCGTATAAATAAGAAAACCCTAAAGTGAATCTTATTAATTTATAGTACAAAATAAATATTAAATATTATTACATTTTTTTTTTTGTAAAGTTTAAAAAATATGATTATATGAAATGATATTTTTTGTGGGGATATTTATTGGTGAAAGATATTATCATTAAAATATTAGGAATTATTCGAAATTAAAAAGATTATAATTGGTGTAGACCGATCATCGCCAACCAAAAAATTCCTTAAAAAGTATTAGTTAAAAATATTATAAAAATATCGATATATCTGATATATTAAAATGGAAATTAATGATTACATGTTTTTGCATAAAAACAAAATTGGTTTATTGAGTGTACTACAGCTAAATAGACTTAATAAAAGTCGGCAATTAATTATTCATTAAGTAAGCAAAACTCTTAAAAATAAAAAAATAAATAGGAGAAAAAGTGACTCTTTTATTGTAGGGATAATGATTGCCATAGTCAAATTTTTATATCAATAAACAATCATGGGATATCATGATATTATACTTTCAAATGTTATTATTAGGGACCACGTGTATACGCAATCATGTTGCTCGCTACTATGACACATGTTCATCTCAATTGAATTATTTTATAAAATTGATGAATTGTACCACATTACAAGATTTTTGGGTAAACTAAGTTTCTAGTATATTTTTTTAAACAATAGTACGAGCTTTGGATTTCATAGGTTTCGTACAAAACATTTTTTTAATGGTTTATAAAAACATTCATCATTATGTATGTAATACTGTTGGAAGAAAGGTTTATCAAAATTATTAAAGACACATTTTTATAAATGAAAAAAATATATTCTCTTTTAAAAATATTATTGAGTATCAAATAAATTTAAAAAAAAATTATATGAAAATAATAAATATTGATAATAATATGTAATATATAGTAAAATAAGAAGTAATAGTATTAAAATTAATGATAAAATGTTAATAGAGTTTGGTTGGTTAATGAAGCAATGACATTTTTTTTCACTCTACAAAGGCTCAAATCTCCTAAGAATATGTTTACCCCTTTGTTGACGGGCGAAATTGAACGCTCGTCAACTGGAGGAGTGGATCGGTTTGGGGTTGTCTAAATAACCCAAGCCGTTTGGAATGATCCACCCCGACGGGTTTAGTGGCTCCGTTGGCCGATCTAAGTCCTAGGAAAAAGAAAGAAAAGCTAAACTAAGAAAAAATAATCTAAGTGGGAAAAGCAGCTACAACAAAACTATATACAAATCTAAAACAAATACATACAATTTACTAACTGATATCATAAAACAATAATTCTACTTAATTAAATGTTCAGCTATCAACACAATTAAATCTTAATCACAAATGTACAATATTTACAGATTACAGATTTTAAATGAAAACCCACAAAAATCATTTGTAAACTGTCCTATGACAGCAAAAATATTGTTTTTTGATTTTTATAATTTTATGAGAAAGAAATAAAATGAAAACTATCTAAGATGAGCAATTAAAATAATAATCCTAACTATAAATATGAACTATATATATCTATCTAAACTACTTAAATAACACTAATAAACTAACCTGTAATAACGGTTTCCAATTTGTCCTGTGCAAAGTATCTGATTCAACTGTTCGATGGGAGTAAACCCGCACCAGATTTTCCACAAGCTTCTTGTAAACAGGAAGCAACAGTGCTCCTTGAATATAAATGACAGGACAAACAAGACATAAAATGACAGCAATCTTAAAATTTGCAAATCATCACATTTAGATAAACCCGTATGCGAAGATTTGTACAAAATGATTCATTTAACGAAGAAGATAAACCTTTAATTCATTAAATTGAAACAAAGTAATTGTTGTACTTTAAAATAAGAGACATCAGATATGGACAACACATAAACCAAATCACATMAACCTGCAACGAATTATGATAGCTAAAGTAGTCGATAATTGATTGCAAACTGATATGAAGAAAACTTGAAATAAAAGTTTGATATATTGAAAGCTAAAGTTGTTACAAAACATCCACTTTCATCCCAGTTTGTATCTTCATAAGTCCAAAGTCTTTCTTCTCCCAACAGTGATGGGTTCATTACAAAAAATAACAAGCATTTAAAGGCCACAGGGTAAAACATCCCTGTGGGAATTATCAAAAACAGTTTACAAAAAATCTAGGAACAATCTCCCAAGTCTTTATTTCTGCCCATGACTAATCAACTTAAAACAAAACTATATCACAAAAAGATGTTCTAAACTGCCACAACATGTCCAATTTGTCATTGAAATTCGTAGGTACCTACAGGTGGACAAGAATACACAAGTTTAGATAATGTTTTACTGATAAAATTACCAAAAATCTAAATTTTAAGACTAGCTACAAAATCTTGTGATTCTGTAGTTGGTCTAATTTGAAAACAAAATTGTTTTAAATCAATCCAAGACTAACAGAAATATATTCGACCTATTAAACAAATCTTTAATTACTAATTGAAAACAAAGCAAATCGTTCATGCCAGAAGTAACCGAATCTTTGTGCCAATTTGAAACAGACATAAATCGTTTTGATAATTCGAAACCAACGAAATCATTTTTGAGTCAATCTCAATCGACACAAACTATAATCGATCAAACAAATCTTTTACTCAACACAAGCGCCATAGTTTATGTCAATTCAGAACTTAACAAAATCGTTGTTGAATCGTAACAAAACTAACAGAATCACTTTTTAATTCAAAACTAATCAGAACTATATCAAACCAAACTTTGAATCCAACGCATATATAAACTACTATGCTAATTCAAACGTACAAAATCGTTTCAAAAACAAACCAAACAGAATCAAATCAAACTAACTCAGAAACAATTCAATCGTTTATACTAATCTGAAAGCAATAAAATTGTATCAATCAAAACATAGCTGTGTTCGATTTAGGAAACAAATCTTCTGTACATGATTCATAACAATTTTTAGTAATCCGAAAATAACATAATCATTTTGAATCTAAACAAACAAACAGGACTAATCGAAAGCAAACCCAATCGGTCATACTAATTCAAACCAACTCATAAAACAAAATCGATGTTGAAATAAATACCTGGGTAGTAGGAAAATGATTCGATCAGGATAACTTTGAATTGACAAAGGCCGTTGCTGCCTCAACATTTCTGAATACAATTGAACCGGTGGTCTTTTGTTTCTTCTCGTTGGCCTGTAGCCTGTCGTTCTCCTTTGACAACATAGTAACTTGTTCCTCTAATGATTTAATCTTAGATTGCAACAAGGGAACATCCGTGTAGTAACGTTCAAGCCAGGAATTGCATTGGGTACACGATGATTGATCGGGCCTTGGCATTACAGGCGAGGGTTCTTTCAAGTTACCAAGGGTATCACTGTGAAGCTTAATTCCTGGGAATTTAGGGTCGTTCTTGAGGCACGGAGGTAAGTTGGAAACATAGTCATAGGGTTCCATAGAGCAGAGGCCATGAGAGTAAGGGTATTCGTCGGCTAGGAAATGTTTAATCTCAGAGTCTGAATCCTCGCTCAAGACGATAGGATTTTGATCAGTGCTCTGTTTGGGATTGTTCCGAGCACATCTCGATATCCATCGTGCATTCTTCTTTCCCTTACTGTTGACACCAATATCACCTTTTCCTTTCTTCCTTACAGGCCTCTTGACGGCCTTAGTATTGTCTTTAGCACACGGGTCGGTCATGGTATCGGGTAGGTCAAAATTGGGGCAATTCGAGGGTTTGACAGGGGGTAGAAGGGTAGGAGATGGCACGGTTGGCCCAACCAGAGTTTCAATAACTACAACCTTTTCCTCTTGGACACATTCGGGAGTGGCAAAGCCATTTCTTGATAGGAAGGCTTGCCAACAATCACCACTAAGGCT
Organism: Picea engelmannii; assembly: GCA_009831015.1. NCBI lineage: Eukaryota > Viridiplantae > Streptophyta > Pinopsida > Pinales > Pinaceae > Picea > Picea engelmannii. The sequence goes on from ML789334.1 coordinate 221,780, forward strand.
CAAATGGTGAACGATAATGACTTTGATCAAGCAGTGATGGAAAAGGCTGCTATTAGCCTTCTCACGCTTAAATCGTTTGGACATTTTGTAAAGACTACATAGGAGATAGTGCGGCATGTTCAGAGGGTAGTATATAAAATTCATCAATAACCAAAGATGATACAGAAATACCAAACCATAACGACCTTCGCAAGTCACAAACTGCTTAGCAATTGCCAATAGATCATGCCACCTGGGTTTGAGGGCAGTGATAGGCATACCTCTATCACAACTAACAATCTTTCTCGATGTGAATAGGAGTGGCCACGACACCTCATCCACTTTGGAGTTCTTAAACCACCTCTGCCCTGTAGCTGGTAAGCCTATAGACGAGTTGAGGAATTCCTCATTTAGCTCGAGTTGGATATCTCCGACCTTATCCCTGCATCCGTCAAACGTGAGGGTGAACTGTTGGGCTACCGAAAGGTTGAAACCCTTAAATCTTTGGATAAACACCAGCCAACCACTATTTTCCAAATCCTCACGAGCATTGTCGAATAACAAAAGTGTTTGGTTGCCATTAGGCTCTATGCGCACCACAGGTGCCATAGGCAAGGGCACACAGTGAGCCAGGTAAATGGGCAAGGGTTTGGACAGGGTAAATGCAGGATCGAAAGCTCAGGGATTTCCCCAAAACCAATAGAGGTGACCCTGGATAGAAGGCAGGCATTAATGCCTAAGTGTGCGAAGGTGGTGAAACGAAATCAACCCATGCAAAACTGTCATATCCAAATGTACAATCGATGATGCATATGGTGATTCAAATCACTATTGGTATATGTTTAAAACAATGCCATTCAAACAATTAATGAAAACTATGGTAAGTCGACCCAAATATTTGCACAAGCAATAGTGTTTGCATGGTCTTATAATAAAAACAATGTTTCGGATATAGCACCAAGAATTCGATCATAAAACGTATGCTTTGTATGAAACCATTGAATCAAGGGTCAAATCACCATGTTAATGCATTGTTATGAAACCATTGAATTCGATCAAAAGCAATAGAACATAAAACCACCATTGAATCAAGGACTCAATCACAATCATTAGAATATCATCACAGTCTCATAAAGATGAAATCATATTAACAAAAAAAAAAAAATTCCAAATGAGTAAAGGTTTTGGTGTCTTGCCAACTGTGTGACCATAATTGAATTGGAAATGCAATGAACACATAGACAAGAGTGACCATAATAATCCAATGACGATATTAATGCCATCGACATGACTTCGAAATCAAAGTTTTCACACTTGCAGTCGTGAAAACAAGAACAAAAGGTAGGTGTGCAAATGCGCAAAATAATAGTGTTGTTTTATTCAAAAGATTGCGATGAGAATCAAGGGTTGCAAAACACTTGTGTAGGAATCTTATAAGGATAGGATAAAAATGCGAAATGGCTGCCAACAATGGCGACACACTGGTAGAAGCAGTTATCTCTGCCAAAAGAACAAATTCAGATTATGATAATGAGAATAATTCTAACTCAAAAACAACCAGAAAATTGTTTAAACATCATCATTAATCAAATATTCCAGCAGTGCTTAAAGGATGAAAACTGATAACAGTCTTAAGACAAGCGAGCCACGATATTAAAGATAAAATCTCCAATACTGTTGACAGAGCCACTGCTGCCAGCAGGCATCCATAGCCTCGACAGGGTTTCCATTTAACCCACTCTAATAACCGTATCCTGCTAAGAAGTTCCAGATCAGAATAAAGGACATTTTAAGGTCAAGAGATTTCATATTTGCGAATTTTCATATACCCAACATTGCTTCGCTGCCAGCGGGCCTGTTCAGTACCCCAACCAATTTGTCTTGGCTTCATGCATGCATTTATCCACTGCCAGCAGACTTGTTCAGCATCCCGACGGGTTTACAAGCACTTCCCACAACTCTTTTATGATTTAATTTTTTAAAGATATATAATTGAGCGGGGTGACGCTGAAAATTATGATATTTTGACATTTTTTACAGACCTCGAAAGAATTTTTTTAAAACTGTCCTTCATTAAGATTCGGAGATGGTTTGTTTACAAAACCAACCTTCTAAGGCAGGGATACATCTTCTGAGTTATTCCCTTAAGAAACAGGGACATCGTAAAAAGATAATGGATGATCGTAACAGGCTTTACTCACAGATCGAAATTAGTTAACTTATTTCAAACAACAGTCCTTGTTCAACACAGATGTAAATTTCAGAAGTATATAATTGATGTTTAGACAATTTTTCAGTAGTCATTTCAGAGAAAGAATTTTCTGTTTTCTTTGTCTGAATAGTTCAGAAATGCAGGTATGTGTATTTCCAAAAGCAAAAACTGATAAGCATAAAGGAAAAATCAAAACTAAAACAACAAAAGAAAAGCAAACAAAAGAAAAATATTTACATAGTATACAAAGGGTTGTCATCAAGCGAAATATCTTTTCAGAGCTTGGCCATTCACCGGATAGGTGTCTGGCTGTCCCTTTAGATTCTGTAATCGGAAAGAGCTGGGACCCAATTTCTTAGCAATTAAAAACGGTCCAAGCCATAAGTTCTAAAATTTCGTGTGCTCTCCCTTTCCCTCATGCGGTTTGTCCCATTTTAAGACAAGATCACCTACTTCGAAGTTCCTATCAGAGGCAGAGTTAGCATCAAACCAACTTTTGACCACTTGGTTTGATGTTGATCTAACTTACGTTTAGCTTGAGCTCTTACCTCTTCTAGTTTCATTAAAGTGTTAATTTGGTTTTCCAAAGGGGGACAATCTTCTTCTTGTACTTTCTGTGATAGTTGTAGTGAGGGACGAAGAATGTGTGGTGGCAGAATTGCTTCTCTGCCATAGATGAGAAAAAAAGGAGAGTTACCTACAACAGTTTTCGGTGTTACCCTATCAACCCAGATTGCGTTTAACAGTGCATTATGCTAGTTTTTGTGATTCTCAGATACCATTCTCTTGGTGATTTTAATCAGATTCTTATTTGTTGATTCTGCCAATCCATTGCCCTGGGGTTAGTAGCTAGCAGAATACTTCAATTTAATTCCTTTTTCTAGAGCGAACTCGCTCATCTGAAGAGACGAAAAATAAGACGCGTTATCGAATACTAAACAGTTAGGGATACCAAAACGAGTAATAATATTTGAATTTAAAAAGACAATTACCTGACTGGTATTCACAGTTCTCAATGCAGCAGCTTCAGACCACCTGGTGAAGTAATATGTGGCTGTTATGATAAACTTATGCTGCTGTGAGGATGGCGGATTGATTGGACCTATAATATCAAGGCCCCACTGCTGAAAAGGGGAGTCTACTGAAACAGGCTACAAAGGAAAGGCTAGTTTCTGTATGCGCCCAGATGCTTTTTGACAAATAATACACTTGTGGCACAAGGCATGGGCGTCTCTAAAAATTTTGGGCCAGTAATAACCGGCTCTCAAGACTTTATGGGCAATGGTGTCACCACCAAAATGCCCACCAGCTTTTCCTGCATGCAATTCTAGTAAGACTTTTTCTGCTTCGTCTTTCTCAACACAACACATTAGTACTCCATCAAAACTTTGACGAAACATAATTCCATTAATCAACTGAAATGAGGCAGATTTTAATCTTAACACTCTTCTTTTAGTGGGATCCAGGTGACGGGGGGCTGACCCATGTTCAAGACAGAATTTTATATTGTCATACCATGGACTGACAACGTTTTTTGCACAACAGATTGCATTTTGATTGTGCTGTCCTAGGTTTGACATATCGTTTTCTTCTTGCTGTCCTACTGCTGAATCAACAACTAACTTGCATAACCCTTGGCCTCTCACTATTTGAGCTGGGGTGATTTCTATGTCATACTCCTGCAAGGAGGTAACCCAATTCGCCCTCTTTTCGCCTAACTCTTTTTGCATTAACAGATTCCTGACGGCTGGGTAAGGGACGATAACTTTGGTCCTGGATTTCAAAAGATAAGATCAGAAGTGCTTGACTTCTTTAAAAACAGCATAGGCTTGCTGATCTACTACTGGGTAATTAAGTTCCGCGCCTTTGAAAGCAGAGCTCATAAAGGCAATGGGCACTTCATTTTTTTCAGCGTTCTTTTGAGTTAGGACCGCAGCATAGGAGCGGTCAGAAGCGAATGTGTAGAGCGTGAAGTCTTGCGAAAAGTCATGGCTCATGAGAGAAGGAGCGTCTATTATAGCCTTTTTTATTGAATTGAAAGCTTGATTTTCTACGGGTCCCCAATGATATTGTGCGTCTTTCTTAATTAAATTCTGTAAAGGTCTCACCATCTCGGAGAAACTGGGAACGAATCTCCTGAAAAAGTTTATCTGGCCTAAGAAAGACTACATAGATTTTTTAGATGAGGGAGGAGGGAGTTTCGAGATGACTTGTGTCCTTTCGGGGTCGATAATCATCCCTTTGCTTGACACAATGAATCCTAGGAGTTTACCTTATTCTACTGCGAAGATAGATTTTTTAGGATTTAAGGAAATGTCGTACTTACGACATCACTGTAGAACGGCTCTTAAATGAGCTAGATGATCAATTTTGTTTTTGGAAAATACAGTGACATCATCTAAGTAAAATACGATGGATTGATTGATTAAGCCTCGGAAAGCGATGTCCATCGCTCTCTGGAAAGTGGCACCGACATTAATCAATCCAAAGGGCATTTTCCTGTAAGCGTAGGTGCCCCATGGAGTGCGGAAGGTAGTTTTAAGTTGGTCTGGAGGAGACATCAAGACTTGGTTGTACCCTAAAAAACCATCCAATAAGGATAGTCTCTCAGAACCAGATACTTGTTGAATGATCTGTTCCATGTGTGGGACAGGGTAGTTGTCTTTATCAGATGCTCTATTAAGGTTTCAGAAATCGACACATAGTCGGATTTCCCCACTTTTCTTCTGGATAGGGACAAGGTTAGAAACCCATTGCATGTGCCTAACTAGGAAAATTATCTTAGCATTGAGGAGTTTATTTAATTCTTTTTTGACAGTCGGTTCGAGCTTAAGGTGCATTTTTCTTAATTTTTGTTGAAAGGGTAAGGTTTGGGGTTTCATAGGCATGACGTGTTGTATGATGTTAGGGTCGAAAGTTTTAAGGTCATCATACATCCACGCAAAAACATCTTTAAATTCCTTAAACAATTTAATAAATGCGGATTTTTCTTGTTCAGAACACCCCACCCCTAAATTAATGCACTGTGGATTGTCATTAGTTCCCAAGTTTACTTTTTCATATGATAACGAGGAACTATTTGTTTTACAATTGACCGATTTTTTGAATTTATCTTGAAGATCGTAAAATTTCTCTAATCTAACTACAGATTTAGGGATCGAATTTACCATGTCTAATGAAGATTCAGGAGTTCTTGGATATGGTATTTCCGTGAAATCGCGCAAATTGTCGTCATGAGTGCATTCGTCAATCACCGCGCCTTGGAAAGTTTCTTCCATATGCAGGAAGCTAATGATCTGCTAATCATCGTTGAAGACTCTCCAGTTCGTGATGTTGTTGGGAACGGATGGCCTGAACAACAGTTCAACGGAGAATGCATTCGGGGACAAGCCTTCTGTAGGAAAGAGTTTGGAAGCTACGTTAGCTAATAGATCAACTTCAGAATTATTCAATCTAGGAATATAATTTATATTGAAAGCAGAAAACTTATTCATTAAATTCCATACCTCGGATTGGTAGCTTTTAAGATGCAGAGACAGACAGTGGATAGAATCTCTTACCTGTCTAACCATGATTTCGGAATCGCCAAAGACAATCAAATTTTGAATGTTCATATCTAAAGCTTTTCTGAGGCCCTGCAGTAAAGCCTCATATTCTGCTGTGTTATTAGTACATTCAAATTCTAGCCTACATGCAATCAAGGTTTTGTTACCTGCTGGATCAATAATAACGCAGCCTGCACCTGCTCCTTCTTTGGATTTTGACCCGTCAAAGTAAAGAGACCAAATTTGATTTTTATCGGGTGCATGAGACCATTGTGTAGAAGCTGTTGGCTGCACATATGCTACAATCTCGGACTGTTGTTCCGGATCAATGATAGCTGAAGTCTCGGCCATGAAATTGCCGAAAAAGGTATCCATCCTTTGTATTTCGGGTGAATCGGCAGAAGGTGTAAATGGTTCATTGGGATCATTCAAATCTGTGACCGTGAACTTAAGGTAGCATTCACGATTTACCTTGATTTTGTTGGGCTTACCGTTCTCGGGCAACCAAAGGTGAGACCAATCCGTCGCGAAGTAGCCGTGTAGCTGCTCTGACCATTCCCTGCTTAAAAACAGACCATACACTTATGGAATATCCACAACAATAATATCAATCACTTGATGAACTTTGGGGTTAGATGATAATCTAATAAGCACATTCCTTAATTTTCCTATGACTTTAACACTAGTTCGATCAAGTTGGATGATTTTTAACGTGGATGGTTCGACTTCAGCGTTAATCTTATAACATACAGACCATGGCATTACATTGGATGATGCTCCTGAGTCTACCATACAATTGTGCACATTTCTATTAAAGATTTCGAAAGTTAACAAAAATGGAGGTACATTTCTGCGAGTACTAAGGGTGGAAGCTTGTGGATTTTTACTCGCAGTGTCTAAAGCTAATTTATCTACATTTGTTACATTATTTACAGGAAGGCTTCCTTTATCGTGAGGATCAAGATTATTCTTGGCGGAAGTCTTCTGAGGAACTTTGTTCTGTACAACCTTGTTGCTGCTTGAATTACCATTTTTGCTATTCTCTGCGATATTCTGTAATAGTTTTTGTAGCAGAAATGGAAATTTTAATAATTCATAAACATAAATGTTAGCCCTTAACTTTTTAAGATCTTCAACTAAATCATAATCTAAGTTGGGGTTTACATGACTTTGTTTAGTCTCAGCTGGTTTAGATTGCTTTGGGGGCAAAGTCGTAGTGTTTTCGGAAGAAGGTTTTTTTGTTGTCTTACTCCTAGTATTGTAGGGATGGATTGTCTCGAAGTTAGCTTGAAAAATGCTATCTGAGAAGTGTCCAAAAATGTTCGGAGAAGATTGTTCTTCTTCAACTGTCTCTTGTTCAACTACCTCCTCAGGAATCTCAGGAGGCATCAAGTTATCCTGGGCTTCTATAATTGTTTGAAGGGTGAATTGCAAACTTTCTAGATTTAAGCCCTCAGTATTTGGATTAGGTCTGTTGGTGGGAAAAGGCTTCCTGAACGGGGGTTTGTAGGGCCCTTTTCTCAAAGAAGCTTCTTCGGCCGTCCGTTTCAAATCTATAACTTGATTTGACATTTTTTGAACAACTTTAGTTAGGTTTTCTAAATCTAATCTTTCAGGTTGTGCTTTATTTTGAGCAGGTCTAGGGAGGATCTCGATCTTCTTTTTGGAAGATGAACTAGTTTTTGTTTCATTGCTAGTAGTGTCTTTTAAACTAAGGATGTCTTTTTTAATTTGACTGGCCTTTTCGAAGGCCTCTAACAACGTGGCTTTCTTAGATCGTTTTACCCAAATGGATATACTTTGATGCAAGGCTTTAGTATAGTATGCTATGATAAGATTCTCAGCAGGCATCGAGTCCATAGGGATTCGGTTCTTTAGTGTTAAGAATCTTTGGTTAAAGTCTTTAATTTTCTCTTTTGGGTTCATTCTTAAACTAGAAATCTCCATGACTAGAACTTCTGGGGGCTTATCATCTCCGAACTTTTCCAGAAAGCAAGATTCAAACTTCTCCCATGACACGATGGTATGGGGTTGCTGGGCAAAGTACCAAGTAGAGGCATTGCCCTTGAAAGTATAGGGGAACAACCTACAAACTACGTCTTCATGCTCGACATTACGGAGTCTAATGGCTAACATAAACTTTTTAATGTGGTCTTCAACAATCTGTTTAGAGTCAGGGTCAAACTTGGGAAGCCACTTCTTCGGATGTTTGGTTAAGGCACTACTGCATTTGGGTAAAATTTCGATGGCGCGTTCGATGCAATTGCCACTTTCTATTGTCGGAAGACCGACAAACCTCAGACCCCCTCAAACATCATTTCACATGACGTCGTTTTTCCGACGACCTAATTTTTGTCTATATTGCGACGTTTCAAACGTGACAAGAGAGACGTTGCAAACGTGGTAAGACCGACGTTTAAAACGTCGCAAGAGAGACATTGAAAACGTGGCAAGAGAGACGTTTCAAACGTGGCAAGACCGACGTTTAAAACGTGGCAAGAGAGACATTGCAAATGTGGCAAGAGAGACGTTTCAAACGTGGCAAGAGAGACGTTTCAAACGTGGCAAGAGAGACGTTGCAAACGTGGCAAGAGAGACGTTGCAAACATGGCAAGACCGATGTTGCAAACGTGGAAAGTGAGACGTTGCAAACGTGGCAAGTGAGACGTTTCAGACGTGGCAAGAGAGACGCTTCAAAGGTGGCAAGACCGAAATTTCAAACATGGCAAGTGAGACATTTCAGACATGGCAAGAGAGATGTTCTGAAGGTGGCAATACCAACGGGAGGAGGTATTAGCTCCGACGTGGTTGCTATGGGAGCGACACTCTTGAACGTCGCAAGAACGATGTCCATCAGGTGGCAATAGCGACGGACAAGAGTTACTAGCTCCGACGTGGTTGCTATGGGAGCGACAATCTTGGAGGTGGAAAGAGAGACGTCTCAGACGTGGCAATAGCGACGGGAAGAGAGTGAAAGACGTCACAATTTCCACCTTTGTGTAGGTATTTAAAAAAAAAATACAATATCAATATCAAGACCTAATAATCATTCCAAGCCCAAAGGAGGAGTAAGTCATATAGGTGTCAGCTAGTGACAACATACATGGAAATTTCTTCCTGCTTCATTAACATTTTCTTCAAAATTAAATTTAC
>ML789334.1:236158-251842 GCA_009831015.1 Picea engelmannii
CCACAGACTTATACTGAAACAAATATCTATTTTTTTTTCGCTGAGAAGACCCGCAAACCCTTTTTGAAGCGTCATTATTATAGAAAACTTGTCGCAACATCCGTCAAATGCAACATATTTATAGATTTTGTAACGTCGCAATTCCGACGTAAAAAAGTCTTAAGTGACCGTTGGTATTTTGACTTGGTGAACATACTAAGGTGACCGTTGGAGGGGAAAACCTAGTTTCGCAAACGTCGTAATTGCGACATACATTTTCAAAAACGTGGCAAGAGAGACCTTCCAGTGGAAAACGTGGCAAGACCGACGTTAACGTGGAAATTGCGACATACATCTTCACAAACGTGCCAAGAGAGACGTTCCAGTGGAAAACGTGGCAAGAGCGACGTTAATGTGGCAAGACCGACGTTAACGTGGCAATTGCGACATACATATTCAGAAACGTGGCAAGAGTGACGTTCCAGTGGAAAACGTGGCAAGAGCGACGTTCCAGTGGAAAACGTGGCAAGACCGACGTTAACGTGGCAAGACCGACGTTAACGTGGCAAGACCGACGTTAACGTGGCAATTGCGACATACATATTCACAAACATGGCAAGAGTGACGTTCCAGTGGAAAACGTGGCAAGAGCGACGTTCCAGTGGAAAACGTGGCAAGAGCGACGTTAACGTGGCAATTGCGACATACATCTTCACAAACGTGGCAAGAGAGACGTTCCAGTGGAAAACACGGAAAGAGAGACGTTCCAGTGGAAAATGTGGCAAGAGCGACGTTAACGCGGCAAGAGCGACGTTAACGTGGCAAGAGCGACGTTATCGGGCAACATGAACTTTTTTTTTAATAAATTTCCTCTATTTTGCGACAATATGAACAATTTTGTCCATAACGTCGCAGATAAAACGTCGAAATTTTTACAATATGTAGTAGTGAGGGATGATGAGGCCCAGGTACGGCTACAACATCCTGGTCGAGCCAGGGTCTGGCAGGATTGTTCTGGTTGGCCATTGGTGTAGGCGGTGTGGAAGGCTAAGAAGGGGAACTGCCTTCATCAGAAGAGTCTTCTCCAGAAGAAGAAGGAGATGATGGAGGTGGTGAGGGTGGTATTCCAGATCCCCCTGTAGTAGGAGTGAGGATTGGATCTGTAGGGTTTAAAGTGAGGTTAGTGCCTCCAAGTTGTTATCTGATATTAGATAATTCTAATGGTTGGTCCAAAGGTCTATTTGGTTGTCTTATACGGGCAAAGGCACTATGTGTTCTTAAGAGAGATTGGCGGACAATCTCCTGTACGTCACCACCTGTAGGATTAGGGGTTACTGGTTCAACTGTGATCCGTAGATCATCGTTTGATGTGGTTGCTGTTTGAGGGATGATGTTATCGTTTGAATGAATTCTTGTCACTATAGGTGAGCGGTTGGGTGGTGGAGGAGTCTTACGACCACCTCATGCCATTAATCAGTTTTAGGCCCTCCTTCTAGCGCCATTTGTTGACGGGCGAAATTGAACGCTCGTCAACTGGAGGAGTGGATCCGGTCCGGGGTTGTCTAAATAACCCAAGCCATTTGGAATGATCCACACCGACGGGTTTAGCGGCTCCATTGGCCGATCTAAGTCCTAGGAAAAAGAAAGAAAAGCTAAACTAAGAAAAAATAATCTAAGTGGGAAAAGCAGCTACAACAAAACTATATACAAATCTAAAACAAATACATACAATTTACTAACTGATATCATAAAACGATAATTCTACTTAATTAAATGTTCAGCTATCAACACAATTAAATCTTAATCACAAATGTACAATATTTACAGATTACAGATTTTAAATGAAAACCCGCAAAAATCATTTGTAAACTTTCCTATGACAACAAAAATATTGTTTTTTGATTTTTATAATTTTATGAGAAAGAAATAAAATGAAAACTATCTAAGCTGAGAAATTAAAATAATAATCCTAACTATAAATCTGAACTATATATATCTATCTAAACTACTTAAATAACACTAATAAACTAACCTGTAATAACGCTTTCCATTTTGTCCCGTGCAAAGTATCTGATTCAGCTGTTCGATGGGAGTAAACCCGCACCAGATTTTCCACAAGATTCTTGTAAATAGGAAGCAGCAGTGCTCCTTGAATATAAATGACAAGACAAACAAGACATAAAATGACAACAATCTTAAAATTTGCAAATCATCACATTTAGATAAACCCGTATGCGAAGATTTGTACAAAATGATTCATTTAACGAAGAAGATAAACCTTTAATTCATTAAATTGAAACAAAGTAATTACTGTACTTTAAAATAAGAGACATCAGATATGGACAACACATAAACCAAATCACATCAACCTGCAACGAATTATGATAGCTAAAGTAGTCGATAATTGATTGCAAACTGATATGAAGAAAACTTGAAATAAAAGTTTGATATATTGAAAGCTAAAGATATTACAAAACATCCACTTTCATCCCAGTTTGTATCTTCATAAGTCCAAAGTCTTTCTTCTCCCAACAGTGATGGGTTCATTACAAAAAATAACAAGTATTTAAAGGCCACAGGGTAAAACATCTCTGTGGGAATTATCAAAAACAGTTTACAAAAAATCTGGGAACAATCTCCCAAGTCTCTATTTCTGCCCATGAATAATCAACTTAAAACAAAACTATATCACAAAAAGATGTTCTAAACTGCCACAGCATGTCCAATTTGTCATTGAAATTCGTAGGTACCTGCAGGTGGAAAAGAATACACAAGTTTAGATAATGTTTTATTGATAAAATTACAAAAAAATCTAAATTTTAAGACTAGCTACAGAATCTTGCGATTCTGTAGCTGGTCTAATTTGAAAACATAATTGTTTTAAATCAATCCAAGACTAACATAAATATATTCGACCTATTAAACAAATATTTAATTACTAATTGAAAACAAAGAAAATCGTTCATGCCAGAAGTAACCGAATCTTTGTGCCAATTTGAAACATATAGAAATCGTTTTGATAATTCGAAACCAACGAAATCATTTTTGAGTCAATCTCAATCGACACAAACTATAATCGATCAAACAAATCTTTTATTCAACACAAGCGCCATAGTTTATGTCAATTCAGAACTTAACAAAATCGTTGTTGAATCATAACAAAACTAACATAATCGCTTTTTAATTCAAAACTAATCAGAACTATTTCAAACCAAACTTTGAATCCAGTGCATATATAAACTACTATGCTAATTCAAACGTACATAATCGTTTCAAAAACAAACCAAACAAAATCAAATCAAACTAACTCGTAAACAATTCAATCGTTTATACTAATCTAAAAGCAATAAAATCGTATCAATCAAAACATAGCTGTGTTCGATTTTAGCAAACAAATCTTCCATACATGATTCATAACGATTTTTAGTAATCCGAAAATAACAGAATCATTTTGAATCTAAACAAACAAACAGGACTAATCGAAAGCAAACCCAATCGGTCATACTAATTCAAACAAACTCATAAAAAAAATTGATGTTGAAATACATACCTGGGCAGTAGGAAAATGATTCGATCAGGTAACTTTGAATTGACAAAGGCTGTTGCTGCCTCAACATTTCTGAATACAATTGAACCGGTGGTCTTTTATTTCTTCTCGTTGGCCTGTAGCTTGTTGTTCTCCTTTGACAACATAGTAACTTGTTCCTCTAATGATTTAATCTTAGATTGCAACAAGGGAACATCTGTGTAGTAACGTTCAAGCCAGGAATTGCATTGGGTACACGGTGATTGATCGGGCCTTGGCATTACAGGCGAGGGTTCTTTCAAGTTACCAGGGGTGTCACTGTGAAGCTTAATTCCTGGGAATTTAGGGTCGTTCTTGAGGAATGGAGGTAAGTTGGAAACATAGTCATAGGGTTCCATAGAGCAGAGGCCATGAGAATAAGGGTATTCAACGGCTAGGAAACGTTCAATCTCAGAGTCCGAATCCTCTCTCAAGACGATAGGCTTTTGATCAGTGCTCTATTTGGGCTTGTTCCGAGCACATCTCGATATCCATCGTGCATTCTTCTTTCCCTTACTGTTGACACCAGTATCGCCTTGGCCTTTCTTCCTTACAGGCCTCTTGACTGCCTTAGTATTGTCTTTAGCACACGGGTCGGTCATGGTATCGTGTAGGTCAAAATTGGGGCAATTCGAGGGTTTGACATGGTGTAGAAGGGTAGAAGATGGCACGACTGTCCCAACCAGAGTTTTAGTAACTACAACCTTGTCCTCTTGGACACTCGGGAGTGGCAAAGCCATTCCTTGATAGGAAGGCTTGCCAACTATCACCACTAAGGCTCAAATGGTGAACGATAATGACTTTGATCAAGCAGTGACGGAAAAGGCTGCTATCAGCCTTCTCACACTTAAATCGTTTGGACATTTTGTAAATACTGCAGAGGAGATAGTGCGACATGTTCAGAGGGTAGTCTATAAAATTCATCAATAAACGAAGATGATACAGAAATACCAAACCATAAGGACCTTCGCAAGTCACAAACTGCTTAACAATTGCCAATAGATCATGCCACCTGGGTTTGAGGGCAGTGACAGGCATACCTCTATCAAAAATAACAATCTTTCTCGATGTGAATAGGAGCGGCCACGACACCTCGTCCACTTTGGAGTTCTTAAACCACCTCTGCCCTGTAGCTGGTAAGCCTGTAGCTGAGCTGAGGAATTCCTCATTTAGCTCAAGTTGGATATCTACGACCTTAGCCCTGCATCCGTCAAACTTGAGGGCGAACTATTGGGCTACCGAAAGGTTGAAACCCTCAAATCTTTGGATAAACACCATCCAACCACTATTTTCCAAATCCTCACGAGCATTGTCGAATAGTAGGAGTGTTTGGCTGCCATTAGGCTCTATGCGCACCATAGGTGCCATAGGCAAGGGCACATAGTGAGCTGGGTAAACGAGCAAGGGTTTGGACAGGGTAAACACAGGATCGAAAGCTCAGGGATTTCCCCAAAACCAATAGAGGTGACCTGGGATAGAAGGAAGGCATTAATGCCTAAGTGTGCGAAGGTGGTGGAATGAAATCAACCCATGCAAAACAGTCATATCCAAATGTACAATTGACGACGCATATGGTGATTCAAATCACTATTGGTATATGTTTAAAACAATTCCATTCAAACAATTAATGAAAACTATGGTAAGTCGACCCAAATATTTGCACAAGCAATAGTGTTTGCATGGTCTTATAATCAAAACAATGTTTCGGATATAGCACCAAGAATTCGATCATAAAACGTATGCTTTGTATGAAACCATTGAATCAAGGGTCAAATCACCATGTTAATGCGTTGTTATGAAACCATTGAATTCGATCAAAAGCAATAAAACATCAAACCACCATTGAATCAAGGACTCAATCACAATCATTAGAATATCATCACAGTCTCATAAAGATGAAATCATATTAACAAAAAAAAAAAATGCCAAATGAGTAAAGGTTTTGGTGTCTTGCCAACTGTGTGACCATAATTGAATTGGAAATGCAATGAACACATAGACAAGAGTGAGCATAATAATCCAGTGACGATATTAATGCCATCGACGTGACTTCGAAATCAAAGTTTTCACGCTTGTAGTCGTGAAAACAAGAACAAAAGGTAGGTGTGCAAATGCGCAAAATAATAATGTTTTTTTATTCAAAAGATTGCGATGAGAATCAAGGGTTGAAAAACACTTGTGTAGGCAGCTTATAAGGATAGGATAAAAATGCGAAATGGCTGCCAACACCCTCCTTCATGCAATGTTCAATATTATTTATAATATAATGATTGTGATTGTAATCATAATTATCCTTTTAACCCTATGATTGTTGATGTAATCACCCTGTAAACACTCTGACCTTTTATGCACTATACTCCCTAACCCATATGGCCATTAACAAAATCATCATTGCCGCACTATGACTCCAAACACACAAACCCCTTAACATAACTAGACCCCTAACCATTAAAACATTAAACACATTATGCCTCCTAAGCATTATGATCTTTGATAAAATAATCCCCAAACCACTATGACACTATATTCCTTGACTATTGTTTCCCTTTGATACACTCAACCCTTCACACACTATGAATCCTAACAAACTATTCTCAAAATACACTGTAATCCCTCACAACTATTGACCATGGTTGGCCATATTGAACCACTAACCCTTAATACTCTAATCTACTAATCGTCTAATAAACTAGCCCATATTGACATATGTTGACTAACCTCCTAACCCGTTAAACCATATTCACATATGTTGATTAATGATGAATCAATCAACATAAAACACCATAACTCAATTAACATCACTAACCATTAACCCTTTATCATGGTGTTATACCAGAAACTGCCACACCAATCTGCATTTGTGAGATGGCCTAGTCCATCCCCTAGCTTGCAAAATCAAATCCCATTCTCCTTCATCAAAATCATCTAAAATGTGACGTCCTTGGCCATCAACCCCTGCCGGTAACACTACCTAAACAAATGTATTTTTGTTTTTCTGCTTTGATACCAATTTGTGACATCCCCGATCATCAACCCCCGTCGGGTAATGCTACCTAAACAATTGTATCTTTGCTTTTCTTATTTGATACCAATTTGTAGCATCCCCAATCCCCAACAGGCCTAGCAACATCACTCCCCGACCACCCAGGTCGGGCCATGCTACTCCATAAAATATCATACTCTAATACACACACACACACACACACACACACACACACATATAATGCAATTTTAACCAAACATAAACATTCTTTTCATACACATATTCTTGCGGAAGTGACAATAACACATGCAAATTTAACAGATGACTTACGTTCTGCTATCACACAACATAATGTAGAAATAACAATAAAAGCATACATGCAATAATCACAGGAAAAACCCATAAATATAACAACATATATAAAATACACAACATATAATCAAACTTAGAAATGGTACTTATCTTTTAATGGTAGTACACCAACTGCGTGCATACCTTCCACGAGCCTCCCAGCCTTAGACCACGTTGCTTATCACTCTCAGCAATGGGTCACCCCCGAGCTGGGACTAAACTCCATCGGGCAAGGGATTCCTAGGATAGGAAGGGACAACAGGACATTGCACAGTACAACAGGAAGGATTTCCTCCAAGGATCCACTTATGCCCATCGCTCACATACTCTCATTCCCCACATGACTGTCCCACCCCAGGAGTGTACACCTTCACTGTCACACAGTCCATCGACTGCTCCACCTCCCTTCCAGGGCTTCAACAACAAGCCTGGCGAAATTCTCAGAGCTCTGTAGCTACTACTGGACTCCCTTCAGGAGAACTCACTTCCTCAGCACACTCTCTCACCTGAAGAGAGTTTCTCACACTCTCTCACCTGGAGAGAGTTGTTCACAGGCCTGACAGTCTTCTTCTTTTATCCACAGTCTCTCACCTGGGAGAGTTACCCATAGGCCTGACAACCTGCCTCTTCAAACCATCTCTTAAGTCAACCAGGTAACCACAGTAGCAAACTCGAGTAAGGAAAGGGACAGTTCAACAATTTACACAGGTTCATGATGGTAAATGGTTCAACAATGGTGGAATTGGCCGACTACGTGCCTTCTCAGTGCATGAGTGAATCCAGGGAAATAGATGGCTCGCCTGGTCCCCATGCTGAGAGTGAACTCCTCAGGAAAAGATGGCTTGAATACTTCGTGTCCCCCTAACAATGGTGGTAATTCCCACATAAATCTGCATGCATCCTGGGTGAATCTTGGTTATCCAAGAGTACGTTCCTCTCCACTTGGAACCCGTTCCTCTCCCCAAAGGAACTTAGGATAACTTGGTTTATTTCCCCAAGGTTTAGTAATTTAAGGAAATACATTATAATATACCCTTAGGTTAAGCCCTCAATCTTAGCCCCTTTTCCTAGTCTCTCAGCTCCCCTCCCACCTAGCCTAGTGGAGCTTAGTCCCCCATACTCTCTCTTTGTGATCGGTCTACATGCAACGATGTTGTTTATATTAATAATATGAATATTTACATGTACGAAACAGGCTCCTGGCCTTTAACGTCTAGGCTCTCCGGCCTAATAAACACATAAGCCTCCAACTTATAATTACTTGGCGCACCAACCTTCAAAACATGTTACATTCATAATTACAACCGGGGCTCGACCTTGGGATATTACAATCCCCTCCCCTTATTTTTGCACTGTCCAAAGTGCTACTTATTTACATGACATCAACAAGATTTTCAAAATCTTCAAAAAGATGCGGGTATTCTACCCACATAGCATCTTTATGCTCCCATGTTGCATCCTCAGGACCGTACTAGGTCCACTGAACCTTTACAATCCCTATGGATCAATTCCATAGTTTCTTGTTTTTTCGGTCCAATATGCTCACCAGATGCACCTGCAAAGCGATTTCTTGCTCCACCTGAATCACATTCCAATCAATAACATGATTAGCATCATGTATATATTTCTTAAGCAATGACACATGAAATACATTATGTATAGACATAGATGTAGGCAATGCAAGCATATAAGATACCAGACCAATCCTCTCTAGGATTTCAAATGACCTACAATAAATGGTTGCTAACTTGGAACAGTTTCCTAGCTTCAGGGAACTTCTGTTGGCTTTCACCTTCAAGAAAACATGATCACCCACTTTAAATTCCTTGTGAGTTTTGTTCTTGTTAGCATAGATTTTCTTCTTGTCTTGGGCAACCTTTAAATTCTGTTTAATCTTCAACATTTGCTATTCCATTTCCTTGAAAAACATTGGCCCAACCACTACTCTATCAGTTGGTTTGTCCTAACTTACTGGGGTGTTGCATTTTCTCCCATAAAGTGCTTCAAACGGGCTCATCTTCAGTGATGCTTGAAACCCATTGTTGTAGGAAAATTCTGCCAAAGTGCAAATAATATTCCCATCTGGATGGTTTGTTCATCACATACATTCTTAACATATCTTCTATTACTTGATTTACTCTTTCTGGTTTCCCATCAGACTCGGGATGATAAGCTGTGCTGAAGTGCAAATAATATTCCCATCTGGATGGTTTGTTCATCACATACATTCTTAACATATCTTCTATTACTTGATTTACTCTTTCTGGTTTCCCATCAGACTTAGGATGATAAGCTGTGCTGAAGTTCAAATTTGTTATGAACCCTTTGAATAACCCCTTCCAAAACTTTGAGGTAAACTTTGGGTCTCTATCAGACACAATTGTCTTGGCTATGCCATGCAAGTGTGTTACTTCCCTCATATAAATATCAACAACATTAGTTGCCTTGTGAATAGTTTTCTGTAACATCCCTTTGTTATGACAACCAAGCGACGTAGAACAAGTCGTTTTTTTTTTAAGTTGCATTAAGAAAATTAAAACCTCATAATAAAAATCAACACATCAATCACATATTACAAAATAATAATAATGATTTAATAACCCAAACGACACATTGTTGACACCTCGTCACCGTGAATCATGACACACCATTGATGTATTAACAGTGTAATTAACAACAACAACAATCAAACATATCATCAGTCCATCAATCCTAAAGTCATCAATCATTCATGCATAAGGGTCATCAACAACTTATGATCACCTCACATCTAAATCAAGGTGCACAAGTGTTCTCACTGTCACGTAACTCATCATATACCACACTTAATCCAAGGCACAAGAGCAAGTATTCGTTGTCCGCGGCGCAAGGTTCCAATCACATGAATGCAATCCTCCATCACACTACTTTCATTTCTTGGAAGGGTTAGTATCTAACAAACAATCATTACATCACAATACGCCAGAGACATCGATTATATTTCATAAGGCGCAAGAGTGTACTATTTTAATCAATCTTACTTCCATAAAATTTAGGACGCATCGGTCACCAAATTCTAAACCCGACAGGCATCATCCAGAGCTCTGAATTCAGAGCTCTGACGAAACGCCCAGAACGGGTGCAGCGCGCAAAGGAAAAGCAGAATTAACTCTGTTGAGGAAGGATACGAGGACTCCGATGACTTTAACTGAGCGCAGAGAAGGGTGTGGATTTTCTTTTAGGTAAATTCATTCCTTCATGGCAACTCGCGCATGGTGAAAGGAACGCAGACCTCGGGAGGAGTGGAAACCCAGGTCTTCAACCTAAATCCGACATCCTGAAATCGCATTACGAGTTCTGGTTCAGTTCTGGGATAGCCATGTGAGTTCTGAGATAACCATGCGAGTTCTGAGATAGCCATTCGACTTCAGGGATAGAAAGACGAGCTCTTGGATAGCACACGACTTCTGAAATAGCAAGACGAGCTCTGGGATGGCAACATGACTTCTGAGTTAGCAATACGACTGCTGAAATAGCAAGATGACTGCGGAGATAGCAAGACGTAAGGAAGGTGATCGACCTGGCATCCCGCTATTAGCTAAAGTTAGACTCCTTCCTGTCGGTTAAGGGCTCCTATTGAAAGACTTCTGTCTAAAGGAAAAATGCTTCTTTACCTTCGGATTCTTTCTGTTAACTGTTAACTTGGTGATCATGTTCTATTGATGAAGGAAAAAGGTAAAAAGGAGGTATCGGGCGTAAAGTGTTGGTTTTCTCACTTTAGGCAGAGCCTCCCTTCTTCCTTCCAAGGGAAGGATTTTTAGTAAAAACGCTGAGGTAAAATGAAAAACTTGCTGAGGAAATCGACCAAGGAAAAAGGAACTCCGAACTAGAAGCAAATTATTCCAATAAATAAAAAAGTTAGGGAGAAGGGACAATATCAGTGATTCCGCTGAAGGAGAAAGGACTTCAGGTAAGGATTCCCAAGGAAGAGTTAAACCATGACTACAACGTAAATTTAATGAAGACAACGATCAGTTAGAGGTGGGAACCATCCTTCTACAATCATTCTACTACAAACAAACGTTGATGTACACAATTCACAATGAATCCCTAAAGACAACATGCACTCTTACAAAAACTTGGAGTGAAATCTAAATTTATATCTAACTCAACAGATCGTCCAACATGTATATAAATACAAACTAGATTTCTTTACTTATATCAGATTACAATTATAACTCATTTAGGATATAGCATGATACAATTACCCTAGCAATACATATACAAGATAACTAGGCGAAATGAAATTTCATTTGAAACCATAACCATACAAGAATAAAATTAAATTCAATACCATTGACATCTTAAACAAGAATAATGTAATCCGATGCTCGTTTGCTGATGTCCCTCGGCTGTCGGTGATCCTCCTCTCTCCCTCTTGCTAATCACTGAGACCTCACTGGTACCTCTCAGCCAATGATAGGGGTACTCTTATTCCCCCTGAGCCCCCGAGCCGCAAAGGGGCCACACACACCACCAAGGATAAGCTAGCTCCCAGATGGCCTTGCAAGGTCGAGCTACCACTCTCTAATCAAGCTGGGCATCCCAACTCCCACAAGAAAAATAAGTCAAGAAAATATCAGCATCGTAATCTTATGCTTACCAGTCGTCATCCATACTCCTCCTCCACCATCATTTTTATAGAGTTTTCTTAGTGTTTAGTTTCCCAAACCCTCATTAAATTATTTTTATTAAATTTAATTAGGATAAACCTCCCCCGTACACATGTCACCCGATCCCTTAGTTGCACTAGACATTAATTAATTAATTAATTCAATTTTTCTTATTTCCCTCACCCACCTAAAAGCGTTCCTAAAAATGCTCATCGGTGTCCCTTTATTCCCTTACATTTCTTAAATAACCGATGCCTTAATTAAATCATAGTTGAGTTCACAATTAGAAGGTTCCAAAGGCTAGATTCCCTACTAAGTTAGACATTTCCCTTTTCTTTAAGTTTCCCTTTTTATCTAAGTTCAGAATTAGCAGGTTTAGACATAAACAATGATTTACCCTTTTAATAATTTAATCCTTCATTAAAATTTTACTTTAATTATTAATGTTTGAATTTTCTTTACCCCCTTCTTGTTACATGTCCATTTAGTTTTTTTGTTTAATGTTTTACTTAGACCTAGGTTTTAAATTCACTAGGCTTGGTGACAGTTTTTAAGGGAAAAAAATTAGTTATTAAACTTTACTCATACCATCATTCATTTTAAGTCTAACCAGGTCCCAAGGAGGCATATTTTTCTAGGTACTAGGTTTATTAACTTGCCAGAGTAAAAATAGTGACATGCCCTTCAAGACGCACTATGTTCTCCAAGGGTGTCGCTCGCTTGCATTCCTGTTTTATTTGCGAGACGTGCCCTTCAAGACGCACTATGTGCTCCAAGGGTGCCACTCACCTTTTGACTGATTTTGGTAGACGTAAAACCCCTGGAGTCAATACTCCATCATGTGACCTTGTGGGAGACTAAGGGCCTCTAAGGAATAAGGACCCTGCCTTATTGCGTGCCCCTTGGAATCATCGTGAGTGACTGTCACAGTCTGCCCTCATGGCATCATGGATCTCTCAAACTAGGTAATCATTAACCTATAGTTCGAGCCACAATGAGAGTTCTAGTAGGTTGTGGCAGGGATACTACCACACCTCTCCCTCAATATCTCTGGTTGTCATGTGTGACCCCTTTACTCCTAATGTGAGTCTGGTTAGCAAACTATCGTCATCCTGCATCCATCAACGAAACGTGTCAATGATAACAATCAACATCATAATATCTAGTCATATGTGACATATGTAATATCAAAACATTCAAACCATAACCTTCCACTATCTAACTCGATCCAGAATCCAAGGAGATCCATCGATGCCATCGACATCCTCAAATGTCCAGAGTCCTGTAGACTCAGGAAAACTAGTCAATAGCACATGTCGATATAAATAACATAAAATAATGTATCATAAAATCCACAAACATCATCATGCTCCATAATTGAATCAGTCAATCATATAGTGAACCGGATCACTTGCACACAAGTGTCCACAAGAATAAGTCACATTGGGTGTGTGCAAGAGAGGGATGTTACATTTTCAATGGAATAAAATGGTCCACCACCACCATGATGGAATCATGCTACTTGCTTGTTTTGGGTAAACCTGTGATGAAATACATTGTCACCACTTCCCACTTTCACTCAAGAATGGGTAATGGCTATAGAAATCCAGCTGGGTGTCCATGCTCAACTTTGACCCTTTGACAATCCATACATCTGACGATGTACTCTGCAATTTCTTTCTTCATGCCTGACCAATAGTAATGGCTCTTGACTGTTGCCACTATTTTCTGATATCTAGGGTGCCCAACATAAGGCACATTATGCATCTCTTTCAAGATCATACTCAATTTGTGAGAACTGGGTACATAATTCTGTTCATGTACAGGAGAATTTCATCAATTCCCAATTCATAATCTTCTATTTCCTGTAGCATCTTAGCTTGTTGTAACTTTGTTACCATTTCCATGTACTGCATATATGCTAATGAAGCTTCCAAAACTCCATCTTTAAGATCGGTTTGATACATGATGATGGTTGTAACATGTAGTTCATGCACTCCCCTACTAAGTGAATCAACCACTTTGTTCTCTTTTCCTCTGATGTGCTTGATATCAAAATCATATTCATAGAGGAATCCCAACCATCTTCTTTGCCTGGAATTTAAATTAGACTGATCAAACAAATATTTCAGATCATTATGGTTTGTCCTCAACTCAAACCTCTTTCCCATGAGGTAGTGACTCAACTTATTCAAAGCATGCACTATGGCTACCAACTCCAAATCATGAGTGGCATAGAGCCTTTCACGCTCTTTCAATTTTCAGGATTCAAAACATATCACAAACCCATGCTGACTGAGGACTCCACCCAGTCCTTCTTTTCATGCATCTATGAAAACCACAAACTCTTCATTCGGATCTACAATCTTCAGAATTGGAGCACTGGTTAACAACTGCTTCAATTACTGGAAGCTCTTTTTACATTCTTCAATCCATTGAAATTTTACTCCCTTCCTTTGCTAGGAAGTGATTGGGTGAGAAATTCTCGAAAATCTTGGAATGAATCTCCTGTAGTAGCCAGCTAGACCCATGAAGGATCTGACTTCTGTCAGATTCTTAGGTGTTTTACACCCTTTAATGGCCTCAATATTTTAAGGGTCCACTGCTATCCCTTCTTTAGATATGATATGCCCCATAATGTGAATTATGTTTTGATAAAATGAGAACTTGTTCAATTTGGCATACAACTAATGCTCTCTTAGCACTTGCAACACCATCCTCAAATGATTCTCATGCTCTTCTTCCAATTTGGAATATACAAGGATGTCATCCAAAAGGATAATGACAAACTTGTCTAAATATTCTCGGAAAACACCATTCATTAGGCACATGAAAATAGTTGGTGCATTTGATAACCCAAATGGCACCACTGTGAACTCATAGTGACCATACCTTGTCCTGAAGGCGGTCTTGTTGATGTCTTCCTATTTAATACTTATCTGATGGTATCGTGGTCTACGATCT
This sequence comes from Picea engelmannii, assembly GCA_009831015.1. Taxonomy (NCBI): domain Eukaryota; kingdom Viridiplantae; phylum Streptophyta; class Pinopsida; order Pinales; family Pinaceae; genus Picea; species Picea engelmannii. Next base: position 250,653 of record ML789334.1, read on the forward strand.
ATCTTTGAAAATATCCTTGCATCCTTCAATTGATCGAAGAGATCATCAATCTTTGGTAGAGGATACTTGTTCTTAATAGTCACTTTGTTCAATTGTTTGAAATCGATACACAATCTCGATGTCCCATCTTTCTTCTTCATGAACAAGACTGGGGCACCCCAAGGTGACACACTTGGGCGTATATACCCCTTCTTCAAAAGCTCTTCAAGCTGCATTTGCAACTCCTTCATCTCTGGTGTACTCATTCTGTAAGGAGTCTTTGATACTGGAGTTGCTCCAGGAATTAAATTTATAGAGAAATCAATATCTCTTTTTGGGGGTAGTCCTGGTACCTCCTTGAACACATCTTCAAAATCTTCCAAGACTGCATGATCCTCCAGATTTGGCACCTTATCCTTAGATGCTTCCTCCATATGGGCTGCAAATATTTTACAACCCTACCTGTAACACTTCTTTAGCTGCATTGCTGAGATTTTCCCGGACAATAACTGCCCTGGGAATTCCTTGGACTACTCTTTGATTTTCTTCCTTCTCCAAGCAAGTGAATGCCTTGTTATGATATTCTAATATGGCATGGCGTTGGTCCAACCAATCCATACTAATTAGGCAATCATATGGTCCCAAAGGAAAGATGTTCAAATTTTCCTTGGTACTCAATCCATTCATGCCCACTGGACATGATTTAACCAACTCAACAACCTTTCTCTTGGCTCTTGTAGCCATCTACACTAACGAATATTTCCCATGCTTTCTTCTTGGTAATTGAAATCTTTCCACTACCTTAGAATCTATATAGCTATGACTAGCCTCTGAATCTATTAAAATAGTAAAGGCATGGTTATTGATCATACCTTCAACTTGTTGATTAAGGTTGGTTGTCATTGATGTCAACCCTTGAAGAAAGACCCATAGCACAAAGTTTTGGGAAATGGACCCAATAGTGTTTGATGTAAATATGACTTATTATTGTCTTATCATGATTGATAAGGTGTACAAATGGATGAACTCCAAAGTGGTCCCCTTATGGTGAAAGCCCTCACGGGAAGGCGCTTTACGGATTGAGTTATCTTAGAAGAATGGTTGGAGGACCCATGCTTGTATGAGGAATAACGAGATGAAGATAAAGGAAATTGTTGGTGAAACTATCCTAGATGGATAGTGCTTGTCATGCCATTTCTGGTGGTATGTGG
>ML789334.1:251942-295427 GCA_009831015.1 Picea engelmannii
CTGGTGTACTGTTCATGTGTGTGATTGTTTATTTATTACTGCTCACTTTTGGATAATAATTCTACATTGATATAACATTTGAAGAAAAAGGATTATAATTACGTTATTACTGATTCACCCCCCCTCTCAGTAATCCAACACAACTTCAATCATGTGTGATTGAAATTCAACTTGCTTGTTTTCCAGGGCTGCATAGATCCTTGGTACACTTATGCCCATGTCCTCCACTGTTTCTGCTTGCTGAACATGGTGAAAGTATCTCACCTTGCCTTTTTTGTGAGGTAAATCTCTATACTTATGATCTTGTTTACAACCTCAACATTGCATAAGTGTCTACCTTGGCCTTTTCCCACCTACTTCAGCCATCCTAGGCTCTCTCAAAATTGGCTATCCTTGAGAACTATTTATGAAAAATGGTGGCTTGTTTCCCTTCTGTCTTTGCTCCCTCTTAAACGTCCTCTTGTCTTCCCAAGATTTTTGGAAAGTAGGCTTTCTTTTATGTTGATCATATAAACAATTTTCCCTCCTTATGGTTTCTTCCAAAGTTTTAGGATCATCATACTGGATTTTGTCACTGATGAAAGATGGCAACCCACTCATATATCTCTGGATATTAACTGTCTCATCCTTAATGAAAGAGACATACTTCAACAACTCTAGAAATCTCTTTTCGTATTCATCTATAGTTATGCTGCCCAATTTAAGTTCAAATAACTCTTTTATTTTTCTATCATAGTATCTCTTGGTTAAGTACTTCTTTTCAAAATGTCTCTTGAATTCCTTCCATGTAACATTATTCTCTCTGATGTGCTGCACTTGCAGAAGATGAACCCACCACATGGATGCCTTTCCTTTCAGTTGATATATTTCAATTCTTCTTTCTACGTGAGAGGAATAATTATGCAATTGGAAATATTTTCTCATGCCAAGTAGACATGTCTCAACATCTTCATCTTTCTGGTTCCCTCCATCAAAATTAGGAGGTTTGATCTTATTCATTTCACCCTTAATTTGATCCACTTTAGATATCCTATGCTTTTTGGTAGGAGATGGACTTGAAATGTTGTGTGGCCTCCTTTTGGAATGCCTTTGGGAGTGCTGGTGATGTATGTTACCACTTCTTCCTCTTCTTTCCTCATCAGGGGACCTGTGGCTCCCTGATTTGCTGGATCCACTTTCCTTATACAATTTCTTTTCAATTCTTTTCAGGCTCCGCATTAAATTCATATTGAAGTCTTCCTATTGCTGCTTGGCTCTCATAATCCTTTTGTTATTTGCCTGGTGAATTTGGACATCTTTTTGCAAATTTTTAATAATTTTTATCATGCCCACGTCTTTATCTATTTCTTCTCCATGCCCATTGGATTTTGTTCCTTCAACTCCCAAATGGACATCCATTCCTCTAGCTTCATCCTCCAGAATGTAAGAGTCCCATGCCTCCTCCATTTCTCTGCACTATGCGACAATTCGGTTGGGTTCTGACAATTGTTAACTCTGCAAAATGTGCAGTCAACCGAATTTTGTCAGGATATTTGTCTTTAATAATTTTCCATAATAACTTAACAATCTAATTCAACAAAAGAATATCATACTCCATTTTCTGTGGGTCTTGGTCGATCAAGAACCCCCCAGGCTCCTATATCTAAGCGTTGCTCTATTCTGCAACAATTTTCAGGCACCAACCCCTTTTCTTCAGCCCTTAATTTGCATGTGGCCATGGATGTGACCAAGTGCTATTAGTTGGGCGATTATCCGGAGCCTTGAAATTTCGGGGCTCTGGAGCTTTGAAAGTTTCCTTTTCCACACATCACAAACATCATAAAACATTGAAATGGAAAATTCATGGAGGATGATGGATCTACGGTCCACATTCTTTGTTCAGATCTATGGTGGATAGCAGCTTCCAGACTTCGGGCTTTGGTAGTTTCCAAATAATAGCACTACAAATATTTCAGAGTGTCGAATTGGTGAACTCTCATCGCGAATATCTGAATAATTCCATGTCACCCCCGGTGACATCATCACATCACGTTACTTTGACGCTATGGAACTTCGGGGATTTCTTCCTCCCATTCCATCATGAACCATTTCTTCCATAATTTCAAGTATCCAGACCTTGGGATTTGATGCTATGCATCCCTTGTGACCAATGATTGAGATTAACTTCATCCTTCAAGAGTTATCTACTCAATGCTAACTATAACATCTTTCCTCTAGAGTACCAAGTCTCCGGACTTCATGATCTGGCACCATGTGTCTACTATGACCAAGTTATTATGGACCCGATCTAGTTAAATACTTCGCCAATGTTTTAACTTCTTTATGCATTCATTTGGGGCCCCACTAACCATGCTTGAGAGGAGTGCCATGTGGAAAAATACTAGATACAAACACGTGGCCCAATCATACGGGTGACATGTGTCATGTTCTATATGGCATTTTTGTCTTCCAAAGGTTCTTAAATCATTGACACGTGGCACACATCCCATGTGTCCATGTCATCTCTAGTGACATCAACATGCCACGTCACTTTGGGACTTCGGGCTTCGGGGCTTTGAGATACTCCACACTAGCACACTCCAATTCTCTCAAATGTTGAACTCCCGAACAAGATGATATTATGACACACGTCTTCTTTTGTGAACGGTCCAGATGAACTCCGGACTTCGAGAGTTTGTGCCTTAGCACACTTTGTTTCTCCCAAAGGCAGAATTTCGAACGAATGTGATATCTACGGCTCACAACGACCCGCGTGAAGATCTGACAGTTGAGATTTGTTTTTCCACCATTGTGCCTTACCTTCTTCTCTTCACTTGATCTAATGGCTCCGATCTATTCTTGCTCAAATCCAACGGTAAACGCTTCTCCCCGGATCACTCCCCGACCACCCAGGTTGGGCCATGCTACTCTAGAAAAGATTCATACTCTAATACACACACACACACAAATATATAATGCAATTTTAACCAAACATAAACATTCTGTTCATACACATATTCTTGCAGAAGTGACAATAATACATACACATTTAACAAATGACTTATGTTCTTCTATCACACATCATAATGCATAAATAACAGTAAAATCATACATGCAGTAATCATAGGAAAAACCCATAAATATAACAACATATATAAAATACACAACATGTAACCAAACTTAGAAATGATGCTTATCTTTTAATGGAAGTACACCAACTATGTGCAGACATTCCACGAACCTCCCAACCTTAGACCACACTCCTCATCACTCTCAGCAATGGGTCACCCCTGAGCTAGGACTAAACTCCATCGAGAAAGGGATTTCTAGGCTAGGCAGGGACAACAAGAAGTTGCACAGTACAACAGGAAGGATTTCCTCCATGGAGCCACTTACGCCCACCACTCACATAATCTCATTCCCCACATCCCTGTCCCACCCCAGGAGTGTACACCTTCACTGTCACATAGTCCATCGACTGCCCCACCTCCCTTCCATGGCTTCAACAACAGGCCAAACAAAATTCTCAGAGCTTTGTAGCTGCTACTAGATTTCCTCTAGGAGAACTCACTTCCTCAACACACTCTCTCACCTGGAGAGAGTTGCTCATAGGACTGACAACCTGCTTCTTCTATCCACACTCTCTAACCTGGGAGAGTTACCCACAGGCCTAACAACCCGCCTCTTCAAAACAACTCTTAAGTCAACCAAGTAACCGCATTAGAAAAATTGGGTAAGGCAAAGGACGACTCAACAATTTACACAGGTTCACGATGGTAAAGGGTTCAATAATGATGAAATTGGATGACTACATGTCTTCTCAGTGTGTGAGTGAATCCTGAGAAATAGATGGCTTTCCTGGTCCCCATGTTGAGAGAGAAATCCTTAAGAAAATATGGCATGAATGCTTCATGTCCCCCCAACAATGGTGGTAATTCCCACATAAATATACATCCTTCTTGGGTGACACTTGGCTCTCCAGGAGCATGTTCCTCTCCACTTGGAACCCGTTCCTCTCCCCAAAGGAACTTAGGATAACTAGGTTTATTTCCCCAAGCTTTAGTAATATAAGGAAATACATTATAATATCCCCTTGGGTTAATCCCTCAAGCTTAGCCCCTTTTCCTAGTCTCTCAACCCCCCTCCCCTACCCAAGCTAGTGGATCTTATTCCCCCATACTCTTTCTTCATGGTTGGTCTATAGGCAACGATGCTATTTATATTAATAATATGAATATTTACATGTACAAAATAGGCTCCTGACCTTTAACATATAGGCTCTCCAGCCTAATAAACACTTAAGCCTCCAACTTATAATTACTTGACTCACCAACCTTCAAAACATGTTACATTCATAATTACAACCGAGGCTTGGCCTTGGGATATTACATAAAAAAAACACTTTTGTTTTCATGCACGATTCATGCATGTGAAAATCGCGTATATACGCTATTTGTCAGTGTACAAACTGAGTATACCCTCAAATTTGTGAAAAAATAAAAATATTCCACATTTTCGGGTGGGGTTTTCGACTGGGCTCGTTCCCAAACTTGCCTTGGCCCATACACAATGGAATACAACCACCTTAACCTATTGAGGATGACATATAAGAACCTATGGGGGTATGGATGAGGGGAGACAACCTTGGTGCAAGATTATGATGATGAATTTGCAAGCTTCCCCATTTCCCTGAGCCTCTAAGTAGCATCCCCCTGATCTGGAAACTTGTTTTCCAACATTCCTTCCTCTCTCATATATGACTGTAGGTTGTGTTCCTATCCATTCTGAGTCATTTGAGGAAGAGCCACCTTGTTGAGTTGATGCTTGAAGGGTCTAGTGGAGGAACCTAAGCATTTGGCTTCGAGGGAGTTCTGATAGTTAGAGTCAAGTTGTAATTACCTACTTATATTGTTTTCAATAAAATAGTTCTCTTTCCTTCCATATACGTGTAATTTTTTTTAATCTATTTATATATGTTAACTTTCTTTACATATTTGAATTTGTACATTACATGTTTAACTTGATTTCATAACTACCTTGTTGTAGTATAGGCTTGATCTCCTTTTGCAGGTTGGTATAGGAAGATATCATGAACAAATCAAAGGATGAGATCAATGAACTACATCGAACGTTAGATACAAGGTGTGAAGTCTTTTATTCTCTCTTCCAAGTAGTTATTTTATTGCAATTTTGTATGTGTGAGGGTAGGGTTTTTATTTTAAATACGGTTAGGCTATGTTGTGACACAGACCCAAGGTCACAGGGTAAAAACACCAAAACAGAATTGGCAACCCTATTCAGGAAGCATTTCTCCTAGTTTGGGTCGGTCTTAGGGTTCTTGTGTTGTCTTGATTTATGTAATTTTATTGTTTCCCGGGCTTTCTTTCAAATCATTTTCCATCTTAGAAACTTTTCCTAAGTTTCTAGAAGCTTCCATTTGGGGTTGAAGTCTCTTTCCTTGAGTATTTCTAAGCCATACATGCTTTGTCTCTACTTGAATCATGTATATACAAAATTTTCCTTAGTTTTAATAGTGTAGTATGTTATTCATTGTGTACACAGTGGCATATCTAGTTGTGAACTTGGTTTTTGGGCCTTTCTCTTAGTTTTGGGAAGATGTAAGTTGGATGTTTAGTATTTTCTAAGAATTCTTTGTTTGATTTTGTCTTTTATTGATGTGTTAAGTCTCTGAAAACTTGGAAATCATGCTAAAAAGTTCTTTCTCTTTGCTTTCCATTCATTTGGCTTTCTTTTGGTCTTTCTGCTGCATTTTTGGTTTTGGGGTTTAGACTAGAATTTTCCATTTTTTTCTAATTGTATACGCACTTTTCTTTGACAAGAATCGCGTACATACTCTACCCATTATATACGAGTCAAGTGCATACATAAGTGTTAAAAAGCACATAAGTATTGGGTCATATACGTTCTTTGTAGAAGGCCAAATCATGTATATACATGCTTTGTAGAAGGACAAAACGTGTGTAAACTTCATACACAATTCCTACAATTATATAGGGAACTTACATAATCTTATATACACTATTTATTTTCTAGTTTGCAAAATGCGTATACCTCCAAAAAGTGACTTTTTTGCTTGTTTTTTAGTCTTTTTGAAGCCCTGTTTTAGTTAGTTTGGGGCTCTTTTTTTGGGATTTTGGTCCCAAAAACTTTTTTGGCCTATAAGAGGTTGGTAAGGAATTAAATTTGAGTGGATTTTTTTTTAATCCATCTTTGTCTCACTTTTATCCCTTGGATTGCATGACTATAATACTAGTCACGTTCTCAAGATCTCGATTTTCTGGTCACTATTATGGTATTTTTTTAAACTTGAGTTTGTAGTTGAGTTTGAGATTTTTATTTTGTCTTTTCCTTGGATTTTTCAAACATATAACAACAAATATTTCTTTCTTTTAGCATCTTTTGTTAGTTTTGCTTTAGTAGAAACAAGAAGAAAATGAAAAAAAAAACCTAGTTTTTTGCTAGTTAGGCCTCTTTCTTTCTTTGCATTGTTTATCATTGTTATTTGAAAAAGAATTAGATATTAGCAATAGGATTTTGTTTTATTCTCATCTTGAAATAATTTCAAAAGAAAAATAAGAAAGCAAATCCTTTTGTTTGCTTCTTATGTTTCTCTTGAAAGTTGCAATGTGCATTTTGCACCAGGAAAGGAAAAAATTGCATTTCAAGGTTTGAAAAATTGTTCATGCATTTTTCATTTTTTGGAACTCTTTTTTGTTGAAGGATTAGTGTAAGTTTTCTTCAAAAAATTTCTTCTAAGTTTCATTTTTGCAAGAGTCTAAAAAAACATCATTTTCACTCTACGCCCTTGTTGAGTAAGTAACATCCTATAAAATGAACGCTAACTAAAATCAATTAGATATTTTAATTTTATTAGGGTAAACAAACAAGTTTAGGATAGGGCCTTGGTTTAGGTTGGAGACTTAATTTATCTAAGGCCAAAAAAAAACTTAGGAGTCTGAGCTAGGGAGTGCAAAACCCATTTTTCATAAGTATAGCCGGGAAGCTCCTCTCACACATGAGTCAAACACAAGGTTGCACAATGAAGAGTCGAGGAGATAACCCCTCTGAGGCTTAACTGAGCACAGTGGATTAAACGTATCTGGGGTTTTTTCGTGAAGTGACACAGACTCATCTGGCATCGGTCCTATGTGAATTTTGAACCTGGTTGAATTTTTCCTGAAGTGACATTGGCCCTCTTGGTGGAAATTCTCTGGAAGCTCCATACCTAGTTCGATATTTTCTGAAGTGACATCAACACTTTTGTAGACAATCCTCTGGAATGGATTCGAGCTTAGTTACCCTGCCCATATGTCTAGTCACGTCTATCTATTGTGTCCCCCAGATGTTGATTGGGAGTTGGTAACCTTAGTTTCTTTTCCTAGTTATCTTAAAGGTGACTACGAGGGTTTCCTGTGGTACCCAAGGAATATTTCGCATCACACTTTTCAATACTATTTGAGCATGCCCCACAAAACATGGGTTCTTGCACCAGATAAGGCTAGTTAGTGGAGGTCGGGATAATTGCTTCTCACTCCTTCATTCATTGTCCCACAAGGCTTAATCAACCTGTCCCTTCATCTGGAAGGTCCCTTTCCACTTTTCATTGCTTTGGACTCAGGTTCTTATCCACCTAGGCTGAAGATTTGGAAAAAAATAATTCTTGTGATGTTTCTCTTAGATATTTTTAGTGGAGTATTGCTTTTTATAGTTGGCCTTAGGTTGTGTCAACATCACTGCTTTTGAATCATTGATTCAAGGTGGTCAACCAATTGCTCCGCTGGTCAGCAAGGACCCCTCGTCTTTCTCTTGAATCATGGAGCTGCCTCCTAGAAGGCATGGGACTTTATACCACTAGTTTTCTAGAGTCAGTGCATGAGACTTTTATGGACATGAACAATCGTGTAAGGGACAAACTTGTGCATAAGAAATTCATGGCCAAATTTCTTGAGGATACCACCTAAGAGACCCCTTCCCAAGGGGATTCTTATGAACTAAAGTATGACGGCGGTATGCCAGTTGGTTGACAAAATTCTGTCAGCACTTCGACAAAACGTGGTTACCAGTTTCATCAGTGTATATTGATCAAATAATCCAACAAAAATATTACCGTCGGATATCCGACACCATGCCATTGGTATACCTACTTCCCTAAGGACCAAAACCTTGTCAAAATCAATCATTATTTCCAACATATATGCATCAAATGGTTTATGTAAATACATTTCGAGTATCCGATAGAGAAGCAAGACATATGACATATGTTTTTTGGACTATGCGTCAGATATCCGATGAACATGTATGTCGCATATACGACATCCAAATAGAATATCCGATGGAGGTGCCATACCTCTAACATATATGTTTTTCGAACGATGTGTTGAATATTCAACAAGAAAGTATGCAGATATTCAACAACCAAACAACATATCCGACGGAGGCGCCATACCTCTGATAGATATGTCTGTCAAACAGCGCCTCAAATATCCAATAAGAAGGTACATTGGATATCCAACAACCAAATATCATATCTGACGGAGGTGCCATACCTCCAACGGATATGTCTGTTGGACAGTTTGTCGGATATCAGACAAACCTGTATATATTAAAAAAATAATAATGAGATTAATGGCCCATAAATATTTTTTTCTTATTGACTAATTAGACCTATAACATTGTTTCCACCCAAGTTATTATCTTAGCAAGGACTTCAATAGTAATTTGGTCCAAAACAAAATTTCCAATCCCTTGTAATGTAGTCTCTGTTTGTTCTATGGTATAAGGAATGTAAACGAAATATCCCAAACTTATCCCTTTGCCTCTTCATAAATTCTTATTGAGGTAGTAAAAAAAACATGCAATGAAGAAAGATAATTGGATATTAAGTTCTAATCTTGCAGTTTCAGAAATGGATTTGGATATTAACTTTGAGGAACCAAGGTTCTAAAAAATGTCGATTTAAACCATCCGTCAAAAGGTTTTTGGGTAGTTACCCGATTCTAGGAAGGATAACTAACATCTAACTAATTTTCCCCTTTATCTCCTTAAATTATTTTCTTTACAATCATGTAGAAAAAATGAGTAATTCATTCCTCAAATGAAGGAAAAAATTCTATAATATACATAGTGCTTCAACTATCCCAAATTAGTTGGACTTACCCCTAGAGATGTGCACTACTATAATTCTAGGAGAGTTACATATAAAAATATTTAACCTTCTTTTGAAATGTGTGCATACATACAAATATTTCCTCCAAAGCATTATTCCAACTCATCAACATGTAGAAGAGAAGGGTTTATCAACATTTTTGTGGAACTTGATAGCAACTTTCCCATGTCCATCAGTTGAACATGTAAATAAAACATATCAATATGTTGATGAGAAACTCATATCACGTTGTCAAAGGACAAAGTTGATTGTAACTCTCCTAATTGTAAAAACTATTCATCCATATCAAGGAATGGAACCAATCTTTAACCTACAACATCATTTCTAATCATCGTTCCAACACATAAATTCATGCATTCTACCCTCATCTCTAACAAAATCATTCATTTAGACTTGAAATTTGCAGCATAAATGTGTAACATCCCAAGGGTCATAATATGCATGAATTTAATTAAAAAGGCATAAGGTGAAAGGTGAAAGGCTCAAATTTAGGAACTAAAAGAGGAAAAGTTGATGAGAAAAATAGGGAAATTACAAGGATCATCACCCATCACTTTTGTTAAGGGGATAGGTTGGCTCAGTATTATTTCACATAAACAAAACTTAAGGACACAAAAGACCAACTTAATTCCACTAATTGACAAGTCATATCTTAGACCTTAGGACTATATCAAGTCATACATAACCTTGAAATGGAGAAATAATAGGACATAAAATTGTATAACCTTTATCTTTATCAATTCGGTGCTAAATCTTATGTCAGGGGAAGAATTTGAAGAAAATCTATAATATCTATGTCATGCAAAGGCCTATTCAATTCTTCAACCATCTAGAAAGCAAGTAAAAATTGATGAATAATAAGAAATAAAATTATATATCCTTTATATTTATTAAGTCCATGATAGAACTTGTGCCTAGGAAAGAATTTGAAGAAATCCTACAATCTCTATATCATGCAAGGCCTATCCAATTCTTCAACCACCTAGAATGCAAGTAAAATGTGTTTTATTAGTGGAAATAATGGAATTTTCCACTCAAGCCTTACCCAAGCATCGATCACAAACTATTTTTATTATGTCGCTACTAATAACACATTACAACTTCGTGAAGTTTCTACCTAAAATGTGAAAATCAAGATGTACAAATTACAAAAAAAGAGTGCAAACTTGGGTGTATACATTTTTCTCCTTTAGACCAATATTACTCAATGCTAATCCAACCTTCAATGAAATAAATTTGTGGATACATGATCTTCTCACAACCATTCATTATTTTTATTTATTTTGAAAAGCTAATACACAAGTAGGCTTCCACTTGGACACAAGAGTGACATGTTGGACTTGAAGGAGTTTAGAGATTGACAAGTCCATGAAAGTTGGAGTCACATTAAGGAATTTCAACTAGAATTTGTCTCAGTATGGGCATACATATTGATAATTGTACCCAAGGTGTGGAATAATGTAGATTAAGGATAAGTCATGTAGAATACACATTGCAATGATCAATCCATGCTAATGATTGAAGTGGTAGAAAATTATGTGTTGTAGATGTGATAATATTTTGGTCATGTAGTCTAGCATTGCAACCTATTTGCATGTGAGGAAATTTGGTCGTGTTGATTTTTTTTTGTGCTACATCATAGACATTCACAACTAGATTAGTTCAAAGCATGTTGGTGCAACTGGACAACTCAATGGATTGGTGCATGAAATACAAACAATCATGACATGTTGTCTTCTACAACTTTGTCTCATACTTTGCTCTAAATTTGTGTAAAATAATGTAAAGTATGGAATACAAATAAATGGGAAATGAAATTCTTTGTATTCCCTTAGCTAGACATTAAATATTTCTTATGACATTGTAATTGGGATCACTTGGATTACTTAGTTGTTGAAGCTTCACGTTATTCATATTTGTTGTTGTAGATTATACTATTAATACAAACATGGAGTTAGATTGTTGTCCAATCTATCATGCCAGCTGCATATATATGTGATTGTCTAAGTTGATAAGTTAATCAAAGATGCCACATTCATAAAATTGTGTATGATCACTTAAGCATTGTCGGTGATCCACACCTAATATACCCAAGATGTGTGGTGTAGAGGATAACCACAAACCTAGGAGAGTTCAAAGTTATTAAACAACCATGAATATGCAAAAAACCAAGTAAGCTAACATATGGCTTACACATTCATATTGGAAAGAAAGATATAGCACAATACTTTTCCATTATCATCAAATAAGGAAATCACATATGGTAGTACAACCAGCAAGGAATGTGAGGTTGAGAAAGCCTATGTTTCAAAGTTATGATAAGAAGTGTGAAGTGAAATCATGTGTGTTAGATGACTAAAACGATATAAGAGAGAAACAATATGTATATACAAATTTTTATACTGGAGTGTTGACAATTGATTACACAAACAATTAGTCTTCCATAATAGTTCTAGGTGTGCTCAATTTCCTGTCACTTTCAACATTCTTGGCAAAGGGAACATGCAAGGAACATTGACGATTGTGTGCATGAAGTTTCTAAGGTGTGCACATGTATGTCATTGAAAGTTTCATGTACATTATGAATATTCCAAACTTAGGAGGTGTCATAGTTGATTTTTATGAGATCTACATGAAACCATATATAACTACACTTAGATCACGTGATTTTGCTAATCCTCAATAGTGCACTCTCCATCCAAATCAAATTGGCATAGAATTTTACACATAGTTAGATGATTTTTTTACATTGTTTATGATAAAGAATTGCTAAAAAAAAAGGACATGGAAAACAATTTGAAAAGAGGAATTGAAGAGCTCAAAGAAGGAATTGTCAATCTCAATGGGGAAATAATAAACTTAGATTAAAAAATGAATCATATCACATAGATGGTGCATAGCTAGAAAAACATCATCATAACATTGCAAAGTAGTATGTCTCATAAAAGTCTATTGAACAATTCCGATCAAAATTCGAGTAGTACTTTTCCTTATTGGATTCTGGATCCTCTCTCAAAGCATATACCAAGGTGAAAATGTTACACTATGACAGTCAAATTGATGTTCTCTCTGACTCAATGAGTGGTTGAGTCTATGCAATTTCAATTATGAGGCACAACAATAAATAGATGCAAAAACATTTACTGTCACAAAGTTGTAAATGCACTGAGAATACTTGTAGAATGGGATGAATTATGTGAGAACGTGTGAACACTTAGTGTTTATTTCCTTTTTGCAATGGTTGATTCCATCTATAATCCAAAGGCATCATAGAAGAAAGAAATAAATGTCATCATTCAAAACAAACTGCATTGTATGCTTTTACTAGACATGAATAAAAGTGTAATTGAAAGAGGGCACCACAAAAAAAAAATTCATTTATTAACAAGAAAACCAAGTCAACAAGAAAGATAGGATTAGATTTCAAATGGCTAATGAGAGCTAAGCCACATAACTATAAACTCAAGTTCAATGTAAAACGACACAAACACACCATGTTCACAAAAAAAGTGTTTATATACAAGGCAAGTTGCAAAATGACACATTGAATCCACCTATCAAATGATATGAATTAATGTATAATAGCAGACAATATTTGATCTAAAAATTATTATATGTAAAAATAACTCTTAAATACACATAAACATCTGACCAGATTTGGTAAATGAAGATCGCTTGACTATTTGCAAAAACCACATGTGAATATGCTTATTTGTCCATAAAATTCATTAATACTGATGGATGACTTGAAGAACAACGAGATAATACAACATAAAATAAAAGAACTCAAATTACATATATGGATGACATATGTCACTTCATATTCAAAGTCCCTTTATAAAGCATGATTGTTCTCCATCAACTCAAAATACCAAATTACATTAAAATATGGGCTTGCAAAAAGCCAATTTAATGAATTATATTTAAATCCATGACTAGAAACAAGAAAATACGTACACCATTGAAATCCTTGTGAAATTATGAAAAATTTGACTATAAAGTCGACCAAATTTTGAACGGGTGCCGAAAAAACCCTTTTTACATGTATAACGACATTATGGGTCTCATACATGACAAACTAAGATAAGACTTTTACAAATGACCTATGATCGCAAAAAATACTTCAAATTCATGATATTTGATGAAAAATGAATCCAACGAGTAGAAACTTGCCTACATTCGGCCAAAGTGTCTTATGGCACACAAAATGAGACAATGCCAAAACTTAGGCAATCTCTTGCACACACTTCAAGAAAATATATACTGTACTTGGCCTTAGGATTTATTCCTACATTGGAATATGTGCACATTGGGATGTGTGAAAACCTCAATATTTGTGTAGTCCTTGCCTCGGGATCTGTGCCAGGCATTGGGATCCATGCCCAGTATATAGGGTGTGGATCGAACCCCCCATGGTCCACACTAGACTACAAATTGAAACTATATACTATATATATAATATTGTATACATGTGGTATAAAACTCCCACGCGAATATTTGTTAGCTCCCTGGGTGCTATGGTATGGGTCTTTTGGTATAACATTTAAACTAGGGGTTGGGGGCTAGTTCTCAGCCCCTTTTCTCCCCAAAACGAATCTTAAACCAACTTTAAATAATATCTAAAACATACATATGTTAGGAACCATGTGGTGGCATGTTGGTAGTGGGGTTTTCTTAAGACCTTTGAGTGGTTATGGAGGTCACAGGTTCGAACCCCATCAACTCCATAATTTTACACAACCTTAACCAATATTGGCCATTAGGAGGTCACCATGTGGTGACCTCTCATTGGCTCATACAAGCCACTTGTCATCATATGACTCAACCACTTGTGCGCCTGCAATTCATCCACGTGGAGGTACGATCTGCCCAATTAGCTACCAATAACCATGTGCCACGTGATACCATTACAGTGGTGACACGTGTCACCTCTTTTTTCCCATGTGCCTTGACCTAGTTGACCCAAACTTTGACTACTTATAACTTTTTCATACGAACTCTCTTTGACTTGTCATTTGTGTCATTGGAAAGATGATGACAAGATCTACACAATGATGTCATTTTCGGGACGATATGCGACAATCATTTTTTGAGAATTTATGGATCCCCTGGGACCTCTGTGAGCATTCTGAATCCTCCTTGACCTCTGTGAGTGTTCTTTATATCCTCCTGGATCACACCTCCCCATTGAAGAACTTTTGGACCTCCAAAATTTTGGATTATTTAGAAATCAAATGAGAATGCTTTCGCCTCACTTGTCCAGTATCATCCAAATTTCCTTCTTGGATAATGAGCACCTAAATCATCACAACCATAATGAAGAATGAAACAACATTGTTGACCAAGTTAACCATTCCCCTGAATTCACAAACTTCTCCATTCATTGTTGTAATAGCCAACCATAATCCACTGATTAGTAATAAACTGAACAACAAAATTGAATATACATATGCGAAAGAGAATGAACCATCAACATATCTACCCTTCTTAACAAGAACAACATCAACCAAAGGACCTTGAAGAAATTATTGTGATCCACTATCAACAAGTGTATCAATCTTACTATGCTTTGAGATAACTCGTAATGAAACAACTCTTTTGTTTTCCTTCCATCAGGGATCACTTTAGACTTTGAAGAAGAAGTATGTGAACCGGAATTTGCAACAAAATATTTACCTTTGATTCTCATAGTTGTAACCTTAGTTTCATCCTTGGAATCTGATCCAAGATCCTGCACTATGGTCGTGGCCTGCTTTTTACCTTTCCTAGGTTGAGCCCACTTTGGCTTCAATTTTGGATGCAACTTCCAACAATGATTCTCATCACGCCCTTTCTTCTCACAATGAGAACATGTAGGCTTCTTCTCTTCATTCTTCTTCATTGTACATTTCTTCTTACTCTTCCCTTTTCCCTTCGACTACTCCTCAAATTCATGTGGATCTTATGACACATCCTCAACATGTTTTCCTTTGATACCTTCAATATGAGTAACTTGTATTGATACTTCATCAATATTAGTAGGATTAAACATCAATATGGTATGGTGAAGATATGAGTGCATACCACCAATATACTTTAGAAGAGTCTCGGGAGTATGTAATGAAATTCCCAAAAATAATTCCTTCATCTTGAATTTCTTTGTATAAGCTTGAACATTTCCCCCTTTTCCTTGGCTTAGATGTTACCAATAAATCATTTATGTTTGCATATAAGCTAATGGATAAAATTTCTTTCTTAATGAAATAGTAAATTCAATCCATGAAGAAATTATTTTACCATGTTGAATAAGATTAGCTTATGTCTGAATCTCCTACAATATCAAAGTTGTTCCAACTGTAGCCAACTACTAAGAGTAGCCAACTGTATCTTTGAAGTGTGTTGTATGATTTTTTGTACCTTGCAATACACTTCAATCTGTTTGACCCAATTATCAAACTTCTCTTCATTCAACTCTCCACCATAAGTAGGAAAATCAAACTTTACATCTAGCTTTAACAAAGACAAATCATGAAAACGCGAAGACTTCTTAGAACGATTTTCTCCTCTTATGAGAAAATGTCCACTTACATAAGAAGAAGAAGAATAAGAAGATGATGATTATGATGATGATGATGATGATGATGATGATGATGATGATGATGATGGGGATGAAGGAGGATCTGGAGTTTTTTCACCTTCTCCTCCTTCCGTTGCTTCAACTTTTACCATTGTTTTAGCTAGACCACCTTCATTTTGATGAGGAGTTACTCTTAGTATTTGTAGGTCTTCCCAAAATTCCTTAACCATAGTTTTCATCTCAAGGAATTTTTTTTGAAAGTCCTTATCAACCTCAAAAACAACATCTTCATGCTCCATTTCCTTTCTTGGAAACATTCGTCCAATTTCAGGATTAAAGTCTTCAAGTGTGCCTACACCTTGCTTGAATTTGGACCTCATAAGCATTCACTTGCAAATAAATTTCAAAACTAGCTCTGATACCAAATTGATCCGAAAATACTTAGATGTAAAAATAACTCTTAAATACACATAAACATATGAACAGATTCAGTAAATTAAGATTAGTTGACTATTTGCAAAAAACACAAGTGAAAATGCTTTTTTGTCCATAAACTTCATTAATACTGATGAATGACTTGAAGAATAATGAGATAATACAACAAAAAATAAAAGAACTCAAATTACATATATGGATGACATATGTCACTTCATCTTCAAAGTCCCTTTATAAAGCATGATTATTCTTCATCATCTCAAAAAACCAAATTACATTACAATATGGGCTTGCAAAAATCCAATTTAACAAAGTCTCTTTAAATCCACTACTCAGAACAAGAAAATAAGTACACCATTGAAATCCTTGCAAAATTATGATAAATTTGAATATAACTTGTCGACCAAATTCCGAATAGGTGTTGAAAAATCCCTTTTTACATGTATAATGAGACTATGGGTCTCATACATGACAAACTGAGATAAGACTTTTAAAATGACCTATGATTGCAAAAAATGCTTCCAATTCATGATCCTTGCTAATAAATGAATCCAATGAGTATAAACTTTCCTACATTCGAACAAAGTTCCTTATGGCATGCAAAACGAGACAATGCCAAAACTTAGGAAATCTCTTGCATGCACTTCAAGACAACTCGTATTGTACTTGGCCTAGGTGTTTGAACCCACATTGGAATCCATGCACATTGGGATGCGTGAAAACCTTGAGATGTGTGTAGTCCTTTCCTCGAGATCTGTGCTAGGTGTTGGGATTTGTGCCCAATATATAGGGTGTGGGTCTAACTCCCCCTATCCACACCAAACTACAACTTAAAACTAAATCTGGATGGTATCCTGTGACAAGCAGGATTGTCATCATATTGGTCAGGCCTCTGAATAATATCCTAGAGGTTCCGGGTTCGATCCGCTTCCATGGCACATTAGTTTTTTATTTTTTTGTTATATATATATAGAATATAGTTGAATATATATATATATATATATATATACAGTATACATGTGGTATAAAACTCCCGCGTGAATATTTGTTTTCTCCCTAGGTGCTATGGTATGGGTCATGTAGTATAAAATTTAGACCAGGGGCTGAGGGCTAGCCCTTGATCCCTTTTCTCCCCCAAACAAATCTTAAACAAACTTTAAATAATATTTAAAACATACATATGTTAAGAACCATGTGGTGGCACGCTGGTAGTGGGGTTGTTTTAAGACCTATGATTCGTTATGGAGGTCATAGGTTTGAGCCCCGTTGAATCCATAATTTTACACAACCTTAACCAATATTGGCCAATGGGAGGTCGCCATTTGGCATCCTCTCATTGGCTCGTACATGCCACTTGTCATCATATGAATGGACCACTTGTGTGCCTGAAATTGGTTCACTTGGAGCTATGATCTGCCCAGTCAACTGCTAATAAGCATGTGCCATGTGTCACCCTTACAATGGTGGCAAGTGTCACCTCTTTTTTCCCATGTGCTTTGACCTTTGACCCGACTGACCCAACTTTGATTGCTTATAACTTTTGCGTACAAATTCTGTTTGATTTTTCATTTGCGTTGTTGGAAATATGACGATGAGCTCTACACAATGATGTCATTTTTGGGATGATTTGAGATGTTTGAATTTTGATCATTTATGGATCCCCTAGGACCTCTGTGAGCATTCTGGATCCTCTTAGACCTCTGTGAGCATTCCTTAGATCCTCCTAGATCAATATTCCTTGCAATCTAGTTTAAACACAAGTAGATTTCTTTCAAATTAAAAGAAATGGTATCAAATGGTGTAATACGAATCAACTAAAAATCAACCCACCATCAAAACACAAGACACATAATGCATCAATCCATAACCTATTCCAACAAACTAATATAGTCTATGATATACAATAATTGATAAAGAAACTACCTCTACATAGGACATGATCACCTAGTTGTAACAATACTAAGCATACACTCAATAAATATTAATAAGGATAGAAAAACCAATAAAAAACTACAAGAGACTAGAAATGACAACTGCAACAAACATAGTATACCTGGTCCTCCATCATAGAACCTGAAATAGAGCCAATTTCCCAAAAGAGCGTGTTCATGTTATTCCATGTCCAATCCTCACCATCAAGTTGTTCCATGTCCAATATTTGTCATTAAGTTGTCCAATCTTCATGAAGATTCATTTGTTGCCCATGTTTTCTAGTCTTTCCTTGGTTTCTTTTAGTATTCTCCCAGAAACATAAAAAACAACCAAGGCAAGACTTCAAAAACATGGGCAACAAAAACCTTTTCGGAAATGCATTGTGGATCCTGGAGGTGGCCACCCTTCAGACCTGCATTTTTCAAATACAATAATAGGTTAAATGAATGAATAATAACTAAACATCAATTAGATCAAATACCTGAATACTTGGATATTCAATGGTTTTCCTCATATGATATTCATTTAACGTTGCTCCAATACATATCCTCTAGTAGTTGTTCTATTAATTTAACCAACACTTAAAGAATCAACAAAAAAATAAAATAAATTAACAAACATTTTTATGAATAAATAATAATTAAAAATACTTGAGTGTGTGAATACTTGAATGAGCTCCTCTTGGTTTTGAGAAGAATTTATTGGAGTAGTCTAATATTCGAGAAAATCTCTCTTGATTTGATGGATCAACAACGAAGTCAACATTGAATTTGTTGTTGCTCTATTGGATCGAGGGAGGTTTGCTCCAATATTATCCAAATCCTAATTTATTCTCTACTGAACATGGCCAACCATGTGAAGGTGGAAGCTTTTATGGCCACTCCCCCCCCACATCACTCTCAATTCCCCAATACCCAATCTATCTACTAGAAAATAGTTGAAAGCAACACATTAAGATTCATTCATAGACACTGGAAAAACAAAAAAATCATAAAGAAAAATATGTGGTTTTGTGCATAAAGAAACATATAGCAATAATTCATTAACATATAATATTCATTCATTCATTAATTAATCATAGACACAAAATACTTCATCTCAATAAATTTTATCATCAAAAATATGTTTTCAGAATATGGTACATGGTGTTTCTAATTATATAACTAGTACACTAATTTATTTTTTGTTTTTGTTTTATTTTTGAAATGAATTAAAAAACGACATCGTCGGTTTCTTTTTTCCCTTTAGTTGTTTTGGCCTCTACATGTCTTATTGACGACATGGTCATGTACTCATGATGTCGAGGCTGCTGTAGGGGGGGTGTGGATCATCAACTGCAATAAGAAAGAAATGTTAAATTGATATTTTTTGTTATTATTATTACAAGTATTTCATTAATAAAAATATCATTAGAGTGTTCTTTACCTTCTTGAGTAGTGGAGGCAAGAAGAGTAGTTTCAGATGCTACCATATGTTCCTCTTATTTTCTATCCTCATCCTCTACATGCTCTGGAGTTGAAACAAGAAAGGTTATAATTAATACACCATTTGCAATTAAATATTTTTAATTGTAATCCATACTACATTTTTTATAGAACATGAAATACCTCCAATATCGAGTTGCACACCACCTTCATTGGGCGACACTCCACCATCACTAGGTTGTGTTCCACTAGTGGGGACATTTGTTTCTTCATTGGTTTCTTGCTTAAAACAAACAAACACATTACTTTATGGCCGAAAATAATAATCAATAGATTGTACAAGTAATAAATTATAAATAATCTTCGTTGACTTTATTTACCTTTGTGTCGGTTTGAGTGTCAGAAGGTTGTGTTTCCCCCAAGATTTTTCTTCGTTCAACCACAACTTCATATCCCTTATTGAAAGAAAGATTGAGGCATTCCTCTGTTGGATCTTTTTTGAACTCCAAGCCCTGCAATTTTGCATAAGAACATGAATTTTGCTTCTTTTGTGCAATTAAATTAAAAATTTTAACAACATATTATTTGGATGCAATTGATTTTTTTATACTTACAATTCATACGGCGTTTCGAGTAACCACCCAGGCCAAGTTTGTGTTGCCCATATTTTTCTATTCTGGACTTGGTGGATTTGGATGTGTCTGGGATCTCGTATTGAACAATTTCAAATGCGTAATTAGATGTCTCAATGACAATAAAGCATCATAATTACATTATTAGAAGAATCACATACCTTCCTGAGTTGGGTGGTGCCTTTCCTTATTTTCAGAGCATCTTCTTGTAGGGCCTTCCACTCCCTCTCAGGAATCATTGGAGGATGCTCTTACTTAGGGTTCTTTTTCAAATGAACCCTATGTTGGTCTCGCAAATATTTTAAATATGCGTCTGATTTCGAGGAGACTCCAGATTGGCTGGAGGAACCCTCACCAAATAGGCTAACCAACTTGTTAATGAATTCATCTTTTAACTTGGAACTTTGGGAATTCCAACTTGTGTGTAGTGTTGGCCCAAAGATATCCAACGTCAATTCATTCATGTGTTTATAAAATGTATCATTTCCTGCAAAATGATATTATCATTAGTTTAAAAAAATCGCATATTATATGTAAATTTCAATTAGATTGTACATAATAATTAAAGCACATCTTAAATACCTGGAAGCTTTTCTATTTTCATATGGATGAGCTCATCATTTACCGAAAAGGTAATCAATAGTGTTCTCGTGCTAGTAACACGAGAAGATCCAAGAAAACATGCTTTAAAATGAAATGCCATGTTCTGCATCCACACCATCCAATGCACATTCTGGAATGTGTTGGTCAGGGTCGGGTGTAGTACCGACATCGGCCCTGGGGGTTGTACCGGTCTGAGTGTATGGCATAGTACCGAAACAGACATTGAACCTGGGGGGTGTACTTGTATGATGTTGTGTCAATGTAGAAATGGTGCTGGTAACAACGCCGACCTCTGCAGACACATCCTGGGGATCAAAATCTTGCAAAAACTCATGTAAAAATAAAGATTTTTTTATAAAGGACTTGTAAGAGTATAAAAATTAAAATCCAAAATAAATAATTGGGATAATCAAATATATTGCTTACCCCATAACGATGAAATTTTTCCATTAAGGATTTAATTATTTAATTTATGTGATGTGTTCGCGGTCGAATCTGAATCAAAGAAGTGAGTTTGATGTTTGATTTTCTCACAAGATTCCTTATTGTTTTCATTGGGTTGGTGGAGGAAAAAAATTCTTCGTCAGAAAACACTTCCTTTGCAGGTTTTGTTGACTTATCTGAGGTTGTTTCCTTCCCCCTGTCACCCTGGGAAAATGGTGTTGCCAACAATGTAATGTGAATATAAGAATTAGAAAAAATAGAAGAAATTCAAATGTATGGAAAATAAAGTTAGTTCGTGAATAGGCATGGGACAACAAAATGGCATGCTAAAAAAATCAAAGTAAATATTGACTAAAGAACATAAGAAGTAATTTGTGTGGACATTGTGTATTGTAGACTTTAGGTTGTTAGAAACTTCTAGGATTGTGTGATTAGTCATTAAAAATGGATGATTTTTATGATTCCTTGTTAAATATGGCCAACAAAACCCTTGAGTCTAAACGATTTTACATTTAAATTATAATATGTTTCATGGGATCTCATGGGATCTCATTATGGAAAGGTTTTAGGAATTTGTTAATTATAATTAACATGTTTTTGTTAATTATAATTGAGACACAAGAAAGGGTTTGTGCCATGACGTATTAAAATGTTTCACTCTTCCACAATATAAGAACCATGACGTATTAAAATGTTTCCTTAACTTACAAGATGCATGAAAGTATACTACAGTAAATGATGATCATAAAATACAAGAGTCATTTCTTACAAGTTGGGTAAAATAGTATACATATCACCCCCATAATAGTAATGTCTGTATCTACTCGATTCAAATTGTAATCAATCAACAAATCTTCCCCTACAATTATTGATTTTATTCAACATATGAATACACAATTTCCTTCACGCCCCTCGAATATGCAATTGGGTTGTTTATTTGTGGTTGCGGGTCATGTAGTGTTTATAAACCCCACAATATTCACCACTTCTTTTGGCCTTCTGTCAATATGTATAGATGCTCCTTTATTTTGATCATTGTCTTTTAGATTTATATAATTTACATCCATGCCATATATTCACACAATTTTGTTATATTGGACTACATGTATCCAATCTTTGTAGATGTAACAGGGTCCCACATACTCCATAAATTAAGTTAATCCACCATAACATACCTTTATGCCATCCATGGAAAATATCCCCAAACCATGTAATGATGATGGAGCAATGTCGTATATCCTTTCGTTGACACAAAAAATAGTGTTTATTTGAGGAAGATCCTTGGGAACCCATCGTTTCATTAGATGTTTGTACCTCAAGGGCACCGGGTTGATGTCATTTATGCTCTGCATCATCATAAGAACATGACCTCCCTTTAGAAAGAAATAATTTCATGAGTCTATGGATTTTTCTTATGATATTCTCACCACTAGTTGATCTCCGCCTATTATACCTACTAGATGTCTCACTTTCCTTTGTTCTACCTAAACTTCCCTCATTCGACGAAGATAGATTTGGAAAATACCTGTTTGGTTGTGCATCTTATAACACTCCATCAAATGAGAGAAACAATTAGCGAGTGTCATAAGGGATATGATGAAACATCTTGAGGAAACCCCAAGAACATAATAGTACAAGTGACTTTTGTTGGTACAATAAAATTCTCAACCCACTCATTTTTTTGAAAACTTAAGAATAAAATAGCACAAGTGAGTTCATGCTTCATGGATTGACATAGACCATAATTTTAAGAGAATGGAGGAAGGGATTTCTTTTACAATCCAACATATTCAATAAAGAACTAGATATTTATACAACAATGAGTTGCAACCAAAAAGCAGACCACATTTGCATTTGACCATAAAGAATACATTTTGCTTCAAGATATTACTGAGTCTGACCTGCATTTCCTCACCATATCAACTTTCAAAAACATTCTTGACTTGGATACATGAAAAAAATATCAGAAAACATGGTTTCAGTGATGATCCAGGAGGATCCAGGAACGCTCATAGAGGTTTAGGAGGATCCATAACACTCACTGAGGTTTAGAAGGATCCATAAAAGATAAAAATTTGACCATCTAAAATTCTCTCTAAAACTACATCAATGTGTAGAGATCAGTGATATCTTTCCAACGATGTAAAAATCGCCTCAAACGGAGTTCGTATGCAAAACTTATGGATGGTCAAAGTTTAAGTCAAACTAAGGAAAAAAGGAAAAAAGTCAACAAGGTCAAAGGTGACACGTGTCACCACTGTAAGGGTGACACATGTTATGACCATACAACCATATAGTGATGACCTCACATGGTGACATGTGGTAGGTAGTTGGTGATGTGACATGACAAGTTAGCAGGTGACTAGGAAATTGTACAATCGAAGTGGACGAATTGTGTACTGACACATGGCATGGGGGAGCTAATAAGAGATTTTTGCATGGAATTCCCTCATTGGGTTATTATGGTTAATTCATATCAAATTTTTATGGGAGTCCAGAGGATCAAACCCGTGACCTCCCATAAATATTACACAAGCATCCATTACCAATACACGATCGCATTAGTTCTTAATTATATGGGGCATAGATTATATTTAAGTTTGTGTATTGTAATGGTTGGTGGAAACAAAGAGCCAAGGGATAAGACCTCAACCCATATTATATGCACTCATATAATATCCCATGAGAATGCAACTAAATCCATGATACGCAAGGGTATTAAGCTTTGGTTATAAACCATTAACGATATATCACACACACACACATATCCCATCGCATTTAAAACTATATGCCACCATTGTAACAAAATACTATACATTTCATGATTGATGGGATTTGACTTCACGACCTGCCATATAACTCTCCAATGATTTAACTGTTATGCCACAGGTACTGCTTGTTACAGGATTCCCCAACAATAAATTAAATGGTTTCCAATAGTTCCGGTTGGAGGTTTGGACCCGTGACCTATTAATGGGTGTGCGGTCCAAGACTGACACACATCCCAAGACTATAAACAATTTTAGGCATACACTAATCTTGAGGACGTACGAGTTCATAGATTTGCGTGGAAGAAGAGGAGCCTAATTTGGTATTGTCTCGATATGTGTGTCATGAGGTATATTGACTGCACATAGGAAACTCTATGCTCATTTTTATCATTTTTCCGAGAGGATTTCAACGATGATGTTATTTTTGTGCTAAGAGGTTATTTGTAAAAGTGTTAGTCCATATTTTCATTAGTGAGTGCCATAGTGCATCGTTTGGCGTGTAAAGAGGGTGAAATTGAGCCAGTCCAAAATATGGTCGACTTTATACTTAATTTTCTAAAAATGTCTCAAGGAATTCAATTGTAAAATCTATTTCTGATTTTGAGCAGCGGAATTAAAGAGAGTCCATCAAATTGGATTTTGTAAGTCCATGTTGTAATGTAATTTGACAATGTGAGATAATGAAGATCAATCTCACTATTTAGAAGGGACTTGGGAATGAAGTAAAATATGTCATCAATTTTGTATAACTTGAGTTCTTTTATTTTTTGTTGTGTTATCTCATAATTATTCAAATTAATCATCATTTTATGAGATTTTGGATAAGAAGCTCATCATCATTTTTCTGCAAATCACTTTAATACAATCAATAATTATTTTGAATCAGGTTAGATGCTAACATGTATATTTTAAAGGAATAAGTGGTATCTAAGGATTTTCAGATCAAGTGGTATTAGAGCTAGTTTTGACGTGTATTTGCAAGTTGTTGATGTGATGAGGTCCAAGACTTAAGTTGGTGAAGGTTTTGAAGACTCTTGTTGAGAGGACAAAATGAGTAAATATCTCATGAATTTAAGGTTGTAGAAGAACATTAACTGAAAAATTTAGAAGGCGAATTATGAATTAAGGATGCAATTGAAAAATCTAGAGGAAGAGAGGAAGAAGCTGCAAGATCAATTGCTATGTCATGAGGAATTCCATAGAAATATTTTTCACGAGTTGGAAAGAAAGTTACAAACCAAGGATCATTTATTGGCACCATCAACATCAATCCATGAAGATTGGAAAGTAGAGAATGTAAAGTATTCAATGCAAGAGAAACTAACTCCTTCAAAAAGTATGATGGAGAAAGATGATTCTTCATATTATTCTTTTTCCCATCAATATGGGGAATGCTCGAGGATGACTGAACCGAGGATAACTTTAGATGAAGATGTACTTGATAAGCAATTAGTCTTACCTTCCAGTCCAGGGAAAGGAAATAGATCTAAGAAATCTCTAGAGAAAGATGTGCATTCTAAAGAAGGAATGAAGACATTTCCTACTAGTAAATGGTATATGTATCAATGTGATTCATGTGGAACTAGTAACCATGATATGAAGAAATGTCAAAGAATACAGTTCATGCAAGAAAACCCATCTAGGAAGAAGGCTAAAGGTAAAGGTCATTTCTCAAAGAAAAGGAAAAGGTGGGATGACAATAAGGGATCGTGGTTTCAAGATGGGAACAATAAAATCTGCTCTTATTGTGGTAAGAGTGGACATAATATCAAGAATTTTTGGACACTTTATCCACACATGTTTGAAGCAGAACCAGAAAGATGTAAATGAACTTTCAAGAAGACAAGTAACAACCCCAGAGAAAGTTAATTGTCTTGTTGAAATATTTGAGAAAGAATACTTCATAATGGATGGTTTTAACATAGTGATATATGAAGACATCGAGGAATTTTTCGTGGACAATGGCTCATGTTTCCACATGAATGAGGTGATATTAGTATTCCTAACTTTCTCAGAGATTGACGCAGATTTCTATGTAGGATCTGGAACTAACATATTACAAGTAATAAGAGGATATGGATGTGTAATATTCCATCTTGAGTCAGGAGGATTTATGATAATAGAGCATATGTTATATGTTATAGATTTGAAAGTAAACCTACTCTTAGTTGCGGATTTTGAAGATGAGGGACATGTAGTCACATTTCAGAATGGCCAGGTACTTGTGTATTCAAGGGAAGCCACTGAAGACACAACAATATTGCTTGGTGTTCACAAGGAGAGGTTATATAGGTTACTATGAAGACTTATGATATGGTCTAATGGTTTCTTAGATTCAACATCAGATTCTACGTCATATTCAATGACAAATTCAACATGAGTTTTAGAGGAATTGTCAGAGATAAGAAGTTGTGAGACTCCTTCTAGTACTAAGGGGAGGATGAATCCATGAATAAACCATCCATCAGAAAAAAATTCATTGTAAATATGTATATTTGTAAAATGTTAGATAATATGCATATGTAGATACCTACTAAGTCTATTTCTATTGTTGTATTATAAGTCTTGTAAGCCACTCATTATAGATGTTAAGAGTGAGAGGAATTCTGTAAAATTTCTATATAGTCATCTTATATGTTGTTAAGAGTGAGAGGAATTTTGTAAAATGATTTCTATATAGCCACCTTCAGGGATGTTTTTAAGGATGGAAAATTATTTTAAAATTTAGAAACCTTGGCAAATATTACTAATCCTTCATATGTCAATTATAAATGTTTGGAAATATTTTTTTAAAAATATTCAAATTTCTAATTATTTTATATAGTTTTTATAAAATTTTGGCAATTTTTAAGGTAAAATAATTTTATCCTAGAGAATTTAGGTGAATCATTTTTAAAATAGAGAATCTCATTTTTGGAAAAACCACGGAAAGTTAGCCCATGAGCAAAATTTAGCCCCTAAAATCATCCCTGCCCACCTTACATATCGTTTGAAGTGAGAGGAATATTGTAAAGGGTTTCTATATAGCCACTTTGTTATATGAGTGAGAGGGATCTTATAAATATTTCTAAGCCTTTCGACAACAGTATAGACAATTGTGTTATCTTGTTATCAACTAAAGGACTACATATGGATCAAATTTTCTAAGTCAACATTCTTATTTTGAAGAACCGAAGGCGAAGGAACAAAAGGATGCCGACAGTTGGAACATGTATATCAAAAGAGGGAAGAGAATCAAAGCTATGTAAATATTCCCAGAGCTGGTAAAGGAGAAATAATCTTATTTGTAATAGGATGCATGTTATAAGCATCTTCAAAATACTATGTCAAGTTTGTGTAAATGTATAACTTGAGCATAAGCGATTCAAACGATATAGATAGAATTGTTTTCAAGGTAGGAGAGAAGAAATGAATAGGGAATTCATTCAGAGACTCCTACAGATACAACCCTAGTACAAGAACAAAGAGTCCAAAGGGCAAGGCGTATATCAACATTCGACTTGGTTTCATATTGGCTGAGATAGACTATCCTCAGTAGAAAAGGAGTTGGGAGTGGATGTTTAGTACATGATTTAGATATTGCATAGATTCAGTGAGTATAATTTTGTTATGAAGGAATATATGAGCTATAACTAGGGCTATATCTATATTAGCGATAGTGCCAAAGGATAGAGTCAGAGCCATATTTAAAAATTAGATAGAAGTACACTAATATAATATCTAAGATCTAATATCTGATATCTAGGATGAATACTTAGTCCCATAATATTCAACAAGGTGGAAGAGTGAATAATAATCATCATCACTAAGTTACTGGATAAGAGCATTACAATAATATGGAAGAATGAGTAAGAGTTATCATCACTAATTTGTTGAAATATTCATACTTTTGGAGGACACAAATTTCTTCAGTGGGAAGGTATGATCGAGGAGGATCAAGGAATGCTCACAGAGGCCTAGGAGGATATAGAACACTCATAAAGATCTAGGACGATCCATAAAAGATAAAAAATTGACCATCTCAAATGCTCTATAAAAATACATCAATCTGTAGATCTCGGTGATATCTTTCCAACAACGTAAACATTTCCTCAAACAAAGATCGTATGCAAAAGTTATGGATGGTCAAATTTCAAGTCAAACTAGAGAAAAAATGAAAGCTTCAACAGGGTCAAAGGTGACATGTGTCACCACTGCAAGGGTGACACATGGCATGACCTTACAACCATACATTATTGACGTGGATACCTCACGTGGAGATACATGGTAGGTAGTTGGTGACATGGCATCATAAGTTGGAAAGTGACTAGGAAATTGTATAGTCCAAGTGGACCAATTGAGTATTGACACGTGGCACATGGGAGCCATTAAGATATTGTCATGTGGAAGTCCCTTATTGGAATTTTATAGTTAATGTATATCAAAATTTTATGGGATTTTAAAGGATTGAACCCGTGACCTCCCATAAACCTTACACAAGTATCCATTACCAATAGCCATCACATTAGTTCTTAACTATATGGGGCGTAGGTTATATTTAAGTTTGTGTATTGTAATGGTTGGTGGAAAACAAGGGCTGAGGGCTAAGCCCTCTAACCATATCATATGTGCTCATATGATATCCCATGAGACCGTAACTAACTCCATGATCTGCAAGGGTATTAAACTTTGGTTATAAACCATTAACAATATATCACACACACACACACATATATATATATATATATATCTTGTCACATTTAAAACTATATGCCACCATTATAACAAAATAATATATATGGCGTGGTCAACAGGGTTTGACCCTGCGACCCGCCATATAACACTCCAATGATTTAACCATTATGCCATAGGTACCGTTTGTTGTGGGATTACCCAATGATAGATTAAATGGTTGCCAACAGTTTTGGCTGGATGTTTGGGCCCGCGGCCTATTTATGGGCATGCGGTCCAAGACCGACACACATCCCAATACTGGACATAGTCTGAGGTAGAAACTAATCCCAAGGTCGACATGGATCTTGAGGATGTACATATGCATATATTTATGTGCAAGAAGAGGAGCCTAATTTGGTATTGTTTTGATATGCATGCCATAAGGTATATTGGCTGCACATAGGAAACTTTATTCTCATTTTTCTTGTTTTTTTGAGAGGAATTCAATGGTGATATTATTTTTGTGCTAAGAGGTCATTTGTAAAAGTATTAGTCCAGACTACCATTAATGAATGCCATAGTGCATTGTTTGGCGTGTAAAGAGGGTGAATTGAGCCAGTCCATAATATGGTCGACTTTATCTTCATTTTTCTCATAATTTAGCAAAGAATTCAATGGTAAACTCTATTTCTGAGTTTGAGTAGTGGAATTAAAGAGAGTCCATCAAATTGGATTTTATAAGTCCACGTTGAAATGTAATTTGACATTGTGAGATAATGAAGAGTGGTCTCACTATTTAGAAGAGACTTGGGAATGAAGTAAAATATGTCATCAATATTGTATAACTTGATTTATTTTATTTTCTGTTGTGTTATCTCATAATTCTTCAAATTAATCATCAGTTTATGAGATTTTGGATAAGAATCTCATCATCATTTTTCTGCAAATCACCTCAATACAATCAAGAATTATTCTGAATCAGGTTAGATGATAACATCTATATTTTAAAGGAATAAGTGGTATCTAAGGATTTTTGGATCAAGTGACAAGGAAATACAAGATGTTTATCTATATGAAGGAGAACCATCAAAAGGTGAAGGAGAACCATCAAATATGAAACATATCAACATCCTCATTGCTAGGAAAGTTTTGAAGAAGTTAAAAAAGTATAGATCAAAATCATCAAATCCAAAGAATATGGAGAAATCACTAGTATTTTTTCAACCCAAAAGTCATGGAATAGCTATGCAACAAGATATTATCAAGGACCAATAAGTACAAGAAATTGGGAGAAGAAAATACCTTAAATCAAGGGACCTTCATTTAAATATTCATCCTCATTACATTGTTGTCGAGTGTTTGAACGGTCAATGCTTCACAACCTTGTGGATATTAAGGATTTACCACATCATACCACTTTTTCACTGGACAATGCATTATTTTCCGTAGAGAAAAATGTTTAAGCATGTTTTTCAGAGCTACAAGATTACTAGAGATTTTTGGGTGTGTATTTTCATTGAGTATATTATTATTTTTGTTTCCCTCCACATTAGTAAGGGATCCACTTTGGGGATAAGTGGATGATAAAAAAAGTGAGAAGGAAACAGATTTGGAAAAGTCCTGCATTGTTGATAATGATGCTCCCTTTTGATGACATTGAGATTGATTACATTTTGGAGAAAATTGAGGATAAGTGGATGATACAACAAGTGAAAAGGAAATATATTTGGCTTAGTTGGTGGTAGAATCAAGTAACCAAGATAAGGGGTTGTAGACTCGCCTTAGCTTGCTATAGGATCCTTTAATATTTCTAGGGAATATTCCCTTGTGTTGGATATCTATCCTTCACTAAAACGAGGGAAAATACTTCCATATGTTACAATTTTTCTTTCATTTACTTGTGAAGTCTTTGCACAAGTGTTATATTGGTTGATAATAGGTCCTATATATAACTTCAAAGTCAAATAACAATATAATAAGGTCTTATATAGTAATTCCATGGAAGTGAGTAAGAGAATATGGTTTAATTTTTTCATCTTGGTTTCCCTAATGGGTAAATACAAATCCTTATATTTCTCTCCATCACCAACCATCATGTGGTGAGACGGGAATCCCACTTTTTCTAATATATTTTCAAAAATTCTTGCTTCCTCCTCTAAGAAATCCCAAAAACAATTCTTCCCTGTTGGAAGGATGGATCACAATCAACTTGCTGCTACTCTTGATTTCTTGGACTTGGTTTAGTGGTGGTGGATTTAGGTAATAATTTTCCTAGTTTATCCTTAGGTCGAGGCATGTATCCTAAAAATTCTTAAACAAAAATGCAATCTACTTAATGTTTTTTCTTTTTCTTGATAAAACGGTGCAATGCATACATTCTAAAGCTAAATTTTTTATTTGTAACAATAAAAAAAATGATAACAATTGTATCCAATCTTTAGCACCTCCCAGAAATAGTGAAAAAGAATGGGGATGTGCCAAAGAATGGCAATAAAAATGTTGCACTCCTCAAATCACAACCTTAAATGTCAACCCAGTTTTTGTACAAACTTGAGAGGTGATGTGCACTATATGTGCAAACTCCATACACATGTATTTATATACAAAGGAAAACCATGTCTATCCAAGAACTACAAAGGTTAATTCAATAGGGAAGAAGCACTAATAATCAAACTAATACTGTATAAGAAAAAACTAAAATCCAACTAAAAAGGAAGATGAAAAAAACTTAAAAGGAAGGCTATAAAGTACTTGAAAGGAAAGCTACAAAACTGAATTTAATGGATCATATAGCCCAATGACCAATCTCTACTTAAAATGATAGTGGAAATCTAGGGTGCAAGACTACAAGGAGGAAAATCCATGTGAGGAAAGATAGGTTTCTTCATCCCAAGAAGTAAACTTGCTAGAAAACAAAGTTGCATTTACCTAAGCTAGTCTAAGGGAAAAAGAGAAAACCCTAAAGTACACTATTCTATTGCAAAAATTAAAATAAAGTATGATAAAGGAAACATATCCATTTTGAAGTAAGACTGAAGTAACCCATGGATTAACATATCTCTTCTCATGATGGAAAATGACCATTAAATTTACTAAAACAAAGTATTGTTGTAGTGTTTCAATAGGAAACATAGTATTGTCGTAATGTTGCTATGGGAAATGAAACATAACTATTGAAAATAAAGTGTTTCTATAGGAATTGCATAAATATATGCTAAACACATAATGTAAGTGAAATGAACTAATGCTAATGAAAATGAAGGAAATAAAACATGAAATGTTGTTGTATGAAATAAATCACTGCTACAGAAAACATATTTCATATACCAAAAATGTTGAAATCATGTTGTTGGACGCAGACCCAGACAGGGGAAAAGGCTATTTTTTGGAAGAGAAGCATGAAGGGAAGAAAGGAAAGATGGAAGGAAAATAAGCACATGTACGAGGGAAGAATTTGAGGCACACATTAAAGGAATACCTAATGACGTTAGGGTTAGGGTTTTTGCAATGTATTGTAATGGCCAATGAGCCAAGAATATATATAAGTAGTACTCAGGAGGTCTACGGGGGAACATGTGTGGAAAGAGGGAGAGTCTAGAAGTTGTAAAAGGTTGGTAAGAACTATACTATTTCATAATATGGTGAGCTAGGGAAGCATTGATAAACTCGATCCCGAGGGTTAGATTGTAGGCTAAGGATCCTGGTGCGATCTAGTTAGCTTCGCAGGGATCAGAAAGCCTATAGAGATTGTAAGATCCAAGACTGTAAACACGCATGGCGTGACATATTACTGAACATAATAAAGAACTGGAGAGACATATCTTTGTGGACATAGCCCATGAGGGGGTGAACCACTGTAACACTTGTGTTGTGTGATTGAATGTATGCATCTGCAATGTTGTTAAGTATTGAATGCTAGATGAATGAATGAAGGAACTAGTTAGATATGATATTCCACATGCATGAATATGATGACTATTTTAATAAGATGTTAGAATTAACTAATGAAGATCAAAAGGTACAAGAACATATCTCCACTCATTCCTTGGCTGCAAAGACCTGGGTATTGCAACCACCCATAGAGCTATCTCAGGTGAGACTGCAAAGTACACCCTATGTGCTGCGTTTCCTTTTGGGTTACCAGGAGGGCCGATAGTTTTAGAGGGATTTTGTTGGAAGCTTGTTAAATATGAACCTAGTTCAATCTATGATAGTAAGGTAGGATCAGAGTAGGTAATTGACAAAGTAGAATAAACAAATAAAAAACCAACAAATGGTTCCATTGTCGGTTGCTTGGAACAGGATGGGATTGAGTGAATGAGATCTATGGAAGATGCATCAAAATAATGAGATCAGACGACAAGACGTTAAGAGAATGAGAATATAAAAGGGGATGTTTAGACCATGGAACCCAATGAAGGAATATATAGAGAGATAGTTGAAGAAAAAAGAGCTGGAGTTTGCGCAAAAATATAATAGAAACCTAAAGTTAACACCACACAAATATTTGGACAAGTACGTATTCAACGACTTGCATGAAATATTTTTCCCTCATGTGTTGTAGGAGTGGATATTAAGGTTGAAATAAAACCATCCTACAAATCAGATCAAACAGCTAGAGTGGAATCTTGTAGATATCACGCAGTTACAACAAGTTGATAATAAATTTACGTGTGTAGTAGATTTATGGTTAGAAAACATTGTTGCAGGATTTATCACAAAATTTGTGGTAGATACGATGAAGTCTTACAATGCAGTGGAGAAAGAGTTATTAAAGGGACCTTGAGGTAGGTTTATCATATCGTTATATACTTCTATTAAGATATTAATATATAACAAAGGTGTAATGACAATGGCTTCAGACAACTAAACTTCTCTGTGTGCATGTGAGGAGGGGGGAAGCAGTGACAGGAGAAGGAGAAATGGAGGGAGAAATGGATAAAGGAAAGAAGGAGGATGCCTTGGACCCAATCATGGTGGATGAAGACCATATCAAGAAGATCATGGAAACAACCGACAGAACGTACAGTGGAGTACCCTACCAATATAAGATGAACACCAAGAAGAGAGTCGTAGCCGCGAGGGAGGGCTTGGAAAGTGATGAAGAAGAGGTAGAGGATCTCCGGGTTGTGGATCAGATTGAGGAAATCCTGCATGTGACATATGAGAGGAATACGGGAGCTCCGAGAGTGGGAATACAAGGAAACACTCCTATATATATCAATGTCAGTGTGGAACCCATAAACCCATGTGTGACTAATACACCAATAAGAACACCACCATTTAGACAACTGAATTTTGGGAGAAGGAAGACAGTAGGAAGTACATATACATAGGGAACAACAATTTTGGGAGTCATTTCAGGAATAATTAGTCAATTATCTACACCATGCAGAGGTAGTATTTCAACCTTTAGGATGGCAGGACATGATCCCACCATCAGGTTACCAGAATTCAAAGGAGAGGCGTCAGAGGACCCTGAAAAGCACCTGTTCATTTGTGAAAAGACCTGAGAAGAAAAACAGATCACAAATGAGGACACTAAACTTGCGTAGTTAGCTATCACACTAAGAGATCACACACTGGATTGGTACTTGAGATTAGCTGCAAACAGTCCGCCAGGGACAACCAAAACGATTGGAGATATAAACAATCTATTGATAAATGAATTCCATAAGCCTAGTTCAAAGGATCAATACATGAATGAGATGATAGAGATTAGACAGAAACCAGGAGAATGTGTGGGATATTTACTAGATATTCAAACGATTGAAGGGAAAGATAAAGTATGTCATGACATATATGCATCATAGGAATTTGTTTGTAAATTCATTGCTGCCACACTTGAAATACCCCTTACAACAACAAAAGTTTCATAATCAGGCAGAGGCTCTGTAGGCATATCTACAACTAGAAGAGAACCAATATCAGAATACTGATCCAACCATAGAGGACCTGAAGGAGGATCTGAAGAACTTAACATTTCAACTAACCAGAACAAGGGTAAGGACAAAAGAGAAGTCGTTTGGTGTATCACATGTAGGACAAAAGGACACCATAAGAATGAATTCCCAACATTTTCATAGTACATGGCAGCAGGACTACCAAACCCGTTGCACACAGGAGGAATATGGTGTGGGATCTATAAGAAATAGGGGCATGATCCATATCACTTTCCAATGATGCAGAAATACCAGGAAACACCTAAGAGGTTATATTGAAATTTTTGCAAGTCAGTAGGCAACGATGAAAAATATTGCAGGACGATGGACCCGATGAGGGAAAGGACATCAGATATTACATGGTCCAGGTAGAAATGATGACCCGACAAGCTGCACCATAGTTTAACCAAGTACCAACCCCATATAACACTGCACAACCACAGTACAATACCGCGTAGCCACACTATAATCACGCGCAGTATAACCATGCACCTCAGTACAATGCATCATGAGGAGATCGAGCTGGCTACAGAGGTGGAGGATGAGGACGAGGAGGATTTGGAAGAGGCATAGGACAAGTGTTATGCCACAACTATCAACAACCATGAAAATATGCAAGAGAATGTCCACTTCCACCTGTGACATGTATGTATTGTTGTGCATCAGATCATGACATAGAAGAATGTCCTACACTATTGGGGAAGATCCAGGAAAAGATAAATCATAACAATCATAATTTTTAGTGGATTTCAGCGGAAGCAAGGGATGACAAAAGAAATATCAACATAGTTACGCGGGGAGGAGTTAAGACAAGAAACGACGCAGTAAGACAAGATCCAACACAACACTAATGGGTGAAGAAGAATGATTGACCGCATAAGAAATTTGATGCACATAATGAAAAATAGATATTCAAGCAGGCTAGACAATAATTCTTGAAGCCAAACATTGCATCGAAATCAACTATGCAACATACTCAGGAAGTACCAACATATGATATGCCTCCAACGCTAGATCACACTAAAGAAGCACAACCCCCAGGACAAGTAAGTACGATTAAGGGTTTTTGCAATCCTGTGCTAAAATACTAAATGATCCATTATTTGTTAAAGTGTTACAAAATATTCTAGAAATATGTAGCACAGAGGTAGAAGGAAATCTAGAACATAAAACAATTTATCATCTTCATACAAGGAGGAGAACAAGCATAGAATTCCAAATGAACGCCAACATTGGAGATTTCAACATGGGAGATATTGTATTGGATTTAGGATCCAAAGTAAATGTTGTACCCAAGAAGACATGGAAATGTATGGGAGAGCCCACATTAGGATATTCACCTGTTCAACTGAAACTAGAAAATAAACACAGAGTTCTACCAATTGGAAGACTAAAGGGGGTGATAGTAGATTTGGATGTAGTGTGCACCAAAGCCAATTTCACAACACCTTATCTGGAATTGCTTGGCTTGGATTGGGAATTTGACAATCAATACATAATCAAATTAAAGATGAGGAATATGGAATTCAAGTCAGGAGAATAGAGATTCATTGTACCATTTGATCCATCGGAAGGGGAAAGGTTTGTCGAATCCACTTGTTTAGACCTGGAGGAAATTAATCAAATGTACAAACAATCACGTGAGAATAATATTATGTGAATCTCATTGTAGATGGGGTACTCAGTTGGAGAAGTATCATGTCATGCACGTCATATTCAGATACAGGGTTAGAGAATTGGCAACAGAGGTTACACGAAGTATCCACAAGAAGATGTGAAATAATAGATCGTGCAGTAAGATGGGTATGTACGGAGATAATGGAACCTCCCAGCGAAGATTTACTTAGAAGAATTCTTAAAAATATACGAAGATGAAGTATTAGAAAATCATAGGATCTTAACTATGGATATAACACTCAAGGAAACACCTGAAAGATGGTGGGGTGTGAACAAAGACACAATCAAGGATTGGTACCAATGTAAGTGGTTACTGTGCATCAGATTTGGTGTAGAACATGGAAGCAACCAACTGGAGAAGTTTGATGGAAAGGGGACACCAACAGAAAACTTGGAGAAGTGAAGAACACTATGGAGGATGACACCACCAGAGGAATGGCCTCATCACTTTATTCACACATTAGAAGGGATTCCAACAAACTGGTATACAGACCAGGAATTGAGAAGAGGAACTATAGACTAGATAATATTACAATAGAATTTTACAGTCACTTTATCATTTGAACATGAGAACCCCAACATAGACTCAACACTCAAACAAATAAGAGGGGTGATATTCATTAAAGAACCGGAAGTTGAACGTATGACAGAAGAGCAACAATAGAACACACAAACAATAAAAGAACAATTGTCATGCTACCATGTGCAGGAAGAAGCACCAGATGAAGATGACCCGCGCAACATTAAGATAACAAAAGTAGAAGGTGAAAGAGAGGATGAAGTTCCACCTCTGGAATCATAAGTAATTGTTGTTCCGATCAAGGTAAAGAAAGTCAACATTGGGACAATTGAGAATCCCAAAATGGCCAGCATTGGAGACTACTGGGATGAACAAACAATAGAAATCATAACAAAGTTATTGCGCAAGTACAATGACCTGTTCCCAACAACATTCACAGAAATGAAAGGCATAGTAGGAGATCTAGGTGAAATGAATATACCTCTCATATCTGAGGCAATACCAATCAGACATAGACCATATAGACTAAACCCAATATATAAGAAAAAAGTGAAAGAAAAAATTGATAGGATGTTGGAGGCTGGAATCATATAACCAGTAGATGAATATGAATGCGTAAGCCCTATGGGAGTTCAAGAGAAGAAGCATAGAGGGATAAGGATATGTTTCAAATTGAGGAAGTTGAATGATTCTTTCCTACATGACCCTTTCCCTACTCCTTTCACAGATGAGGTGTTGGAGAATGTAGGAGGCCAAGAAGCTTACTCATTCACTGACGGATTCTTAGGCTACCATTAGATAACGATAGCCCCAGAAGACAGGTACAAGACCAATTTTTCCACATAATGGGGTTCATACCAGTACATAGTCATTCCTTTTGGATTGAAGAATGCACCAACAATATTTTTCAGAGTAGTCATAGCTGCATTCAAATAATTCATCCACTAGTTTATAGAGGTATATCTAGATGATTGGAAAGTCTACAGTCTGTTGAAAGACCATGTAGAGGTGTTGAGGATGATGTTAGAAATATGAAGGCAGTGTCAAATATTTCTTAACATAAAGAAGTGCATCTTCAGAACACCCTTTGGAATCCTATTGGGCCATATAGTATGTGAACAAGGCTTGCTAGTAGATCCTGCTAAGATTGCAGTAATTGTTAATCTACCGCCACCAAAATTAGTACACCATCTAAGAGAAACATTGGGACATACATGATACTACAGGAAATTCATAAAAGGGTATGCGCAGATCACTGGGCCAATGGAGAAACTATGGAGAAAAGATACCAAGTTTCAGTGGAATGAGGACTTCCAGCGAGGATTGGACACTCTAAAAGAAAAGATGGTAACCACACCAATAATAGTATTCCCGGATTGGGAAAATATATTCCATGTGCATGTAGATGCATAAAAGATAGCACTGTGAGATATTTTGGCTCAACCATGTGTTGGGATTTAAAGATTTATTAAAAACAACCTTAGTCTGACATTAATTTGTCAACCGAGGATTCGTCTTTTCTTTCAAGAATATCAACAAAGTCTATGCAAATAGTTGTAGAGGTTAAAATCGTGTATTTAAAGAAAATATGAGTTTATCAATAATCAAGTTCCTCACACATTAAAAACTCTGAAACTAAGAACTCTCTTAACATAATTGTAATCTGATCACTAATACACTGCGAATTAAAACATCAATCAAATTACTGAATTCATCTAACTAAGAAACAATAATTTAATCTGTAAAAAAACTTAATGAATCAATCTATCTATGATTGATGAATTTATCTAACTGAGAAACAATAATTTAATCCGTGAAAACACTTAATGAATGAATGAATCAATGATTATTTAACCCATTGGAAAAGAACATCAAAATACTGTAAAATTAAGAAGGAACAACAAATGTGAATTTAAGTGAAAGGAACAACAAATGCTAATTTAATAAAAGGAACAACGTATGAGAAAATGAGAGGAACTCTCAAGCAATAAAATAACATTAATGGGAAATGGAACAAAAATCGATAACCTTCAAATGAAACATCTATCCTCTGTAATTGAATAACATAACCAATTTTATAAAAGAATCAATACACTCATGAATTTATCTTAACTGTTGCAAGGAAATTTAAATAAAAAAACTGAAATAGAATTGATACGATTACAGATGGAACAATAACTCCTTCCGACTGGGCCCACGATCTTCAGAAGATACTGCTGCTAAAAAATCAGTATGCAATGACGATCAAAATGTTTAAGGCTTTCATTAGTTCCATAACTGGTAAATCATTTACAATGGACTGCTTGTACAGAATGTCAACAGTTCAAAGATTCGAATGCCTGGATAAATTTCTTGGATCTCTCTATTGTTCATCATCCTCTATATATTACAATGTCATGAGTAAATTAAGTTATCTTGAGGATCAAGAGATCCTCAGGATTGCTTTTACTATTTATAAAGATTGCAAAATAAAGAGTCAATCTTCTTCTAAACCGCTTTATTCCTGATTCCTTCGATCTTCAACAACTTATGTATCTTCAGGATCTCTTTAATTATCTTTAGGTAACAACACTTTTCCATTTTCTGCAACAAATCAAACAATTCAAACCGAAATTCAGATATTATCTAATATCACTCAATAACGTTTCTAGAAGACATTTTAATCATTTTCTTTCTTAATTACTTCTAATTAATGGAAAAGTCAATCAAGAATGTATCATAAACCATAGCAATAAGGAGAATATGTGTACCTTTTTCACAACTCAACATGCCCCCCAGCTTACCTTTTTGCATGTCCTCATGCAAGCAAAGAATTTACATGTAAAGAAGTGATACTGAAGGGAGGAGAGGTATTTTCTCCAGGTCTCCTGAACCCATGCTTATCTTTAAGCACTTCAAGAGCAACATCTTCCTCCTTTTTACCATACAGGAAGAAACATCAAAGAAGAAGAGAAAAAGAACAATTGCTTGGTGTAGGGACATAAAATAAGTTAGTGTAGGGACATGTCCCCAAGCACTAACTTCCTTTATGTCCCTGCACCACGCAATTGTTCTTTTTCTCTTCTTCTTTGATGTTTCTGCCTATATGGTAAAAAGGAGGAAGATGCTTCTTTTGAAGTGCTTAAAGGTAAGCATCGGTTCAGGAGACCTAGAGAAAAGACCTCTCCTCCCTTCAATATCATTACTTTACATGTAAATTCTATGCTTGCATGAGTCATGCAAAAAGGTAAGATGGGGGGGTATGTTGAGTTGTGAAAAAGGTACAAATATTCTCCTTATTTCTATGGTTTATGATACATTTTTGATTGACTTTTCCATTAATTAGAAGTAATTAGGAAAGAAAATGATTAAAAAGTCTTCTAGAAATGTTATTGAGTGATATTAGATAATTTCTTAATTTTGGTTTGAATTGTTTGATTTTATTGCAGAAAATGGACAATTGCTGTTACCTCAAGATAATTAAAGAGATTGCGAAGATACATAAGCTGTTGAAGATCGAAGGAATCAAGCATAAAGAAGTTTAGAAGAATATTGACTCTTTATTTTGCAATCTTTATAAATAGTAAAAGCAATCCCAAGGATCTCTCAATCCTCAGGATAGCTTAATTTACTCATGACATTGTAATATATAGAGGATGATGAAAAATAGAGAGATATACAGGAAATTTATCCAAGCATTCAAATCTCTGAATTGTTGACATTCTATACACACAATCCATTGTAAATGATTTACCAGTTATGGAATTAATGAAATCCTTGAGAGTTTTGATCATCTTTGTGTATTGAGTTTTTAGCAGGAGTATCTTCTGAAGACCGTGGGCCCAGTCGGAAGGAGTTACTGCTAAATTTGTAATTGTATCAATTCTATTTCAGTTTTGTGATTTGAATTTCCTTGCAATAGTTAAGATAAATTCATGAGTGTATTGATTCTTTTATAAAATTGGTTATGCTATTCAATTATAGAGGATAGATGTTTCATTATCGATTGCTGTTCCATTTCCCATTTCTGTTAGTTTATTTCTTGAGAGTTCCTCTCATTTTTGCATACGTTGTTCCATTTATTAAATTAGCATTTGTTGTTCCTTTCGCTTAAATTCACATTTGCTGTTCCTTCTTAATTTTACAGTATTTCGTTGTTCTTTTCCAGCAGGTTAAATAATCATTGATAGATTGATTCATTAAGTGTTTTCAAAGATTAAATTATTGTTTCTTAGTTAGATGAATTCAACAATCATTGATAGATTGATTCATTAAGTGTTTTTATAGATTAAATTATTGTTTCTTAGTTAGATGAATTCAACAATTTGATTGATGTTTTAATTCGCGGTGTATTAGTGATCAGATTACAATTCTGTTAAGAGAGTTATTAGTTTCAGAGTGTTTAATGTGTGAGGAACTTGATTATTGATAAACTCAGATTTTATTTAACTACACGATTTTAACCTCTACAACTATCTGCATAGACTTTGCTGATATTCTTGAAAGAAAAGACGAATCCTCGGTTGATAAATTAATGTCAGACTAAGGTTGTTTTTAGGACATATTTAGAGCCCAACATTTTGGCGTCGTTGCCAAGGAGAATGCCAAAGATATCATAGGTTGTGTCTTTGGAGGATGAGTATTGAAAACAAAAGTTAAGAACCTACGTAAGGCAACAAGTAAAATGCTTGTGCCAACACCTACCTTCAGTTGATGCATAGAGGTTATATAGGTGCTTAGAATTTTTTGTGAGTGTGTATGAATAAGAAGAAACAATCTGAAAAATTAAAACCCCCACCAAAAACTACAAAATCCTAGGGCTTGGTGCCCCCTGGAAGGATCACTTTCATAGACAAAATCTTCCAAAAATATGAATCTCAAGCCTTGGTTGGACCTTGAAAAGGATCCAACCGAATCCCTCAAGAAACAAATTCACCAACTACAACTCATGCTAAGGTTCATAGCGGAACTGAAGGGATCGAGCAAATTTTCCAAAATACACATACTCCGCCTCTCAATCCTTTAGACGAGGTAAATTCTTGTATTTTGGAAGAAGGAGAGGGGGAAATCAGTGGAATTGCTGAGGCAAAACCACCACCACCTGAACCTGGATCTCTTGTGATTATAATAGGAGAAGGAACACCCGAAATCCCAGATATAGGAAGCGTGATTAAATCTCCTAAGGGACCAAATAATCAACCACCTCGAATATAACACCCAGACCTAGAAATCCCTGAAGGTTATTGGCATATTTTCGACCAAATGGAACAAACAAATCAATCGCGAGATCAGAATTCCACTTTGGAATATCCTGTAGTTGATCTGGTTTCTAATGCCCTAATGAAATCCATTCCACTACAGAATCTTCCAACCTTTCATGGATTGATATCAGAGGACCTTGATGCATTCTTATTTGAGTTTGATGTCCTGTGTAGAGGCTATGACTACACCTATGAACCCCAGAAACTGAAACTATTTCCTTCCACCTTGAAAGGAGAAACTTTACGATGGTTTATGGGACTAGGAGGAGGAACCATAAATTCATGGGATGAAATGAAACAAGCCTTCTTTACAAAATATCAAGACTACTGTAGAACCAGGGATCTAAAAGAAGAAATTTTTAAAATGTATGAAAAAGAAAATGAAACACTAGAAGAATATATTGAAAGGTTTCAATATAACTTTCAGACATTACCTTATGGAACATTACGAGGTGAGGTACTTAAAGCCACTCTAATAAAAAGCATGAAGGATGAATGGGTAGAAACACTGAATTTAATGGGAAAAGGTCATATTTATCAAGAAAATTATGATAACATTGTCCAACTGTGCATCAGGTGTTCACGAGGAAGTACACAAACTAGATCAAGAATACAAGATCCCATCACTAGAAGTAGCAATATTACTAGTGGGAGTGTCACCCGAGCATAAGTTGGTAATCTCTTAGAAAATTTTAAAACTCACATTTTGAGTACTCTGACTACACAATTAGATGTTCTGCAGGCTAAACAAAAACAAGAAGAAGTAGAATAGTCATTGGTCATATTTTTCCACCGATGCAGAAGGAAACATGGTCCAAGGGAATGTCCATTGGATGTGGTTCAGGTTTGTTCCATCTGTGCCAAATACCATGCGACAGAGCAATGTCCATCACTCCCAGGACTAAAATATGTCTTTAAAGAAGAGGAAGACGAAACATAACTGGTATATCTGATGGCTCAGTGTCACCAATGATAGGCCTGTCCCTAGGTACACTACAAGATCCCTCTTCTTTCTTTTCTGGGAAGTATAATCAACATCATAATTCTAGAAACACATGGCAGGGCCAACCATTTGCTAATGTATCGACCCTCCTCGTTAGCAACTACTCTGTTAACAGGTGCAAAAATATATATTTTTTTGTTTTTTGCATTAAAGTGTGTGTGCGCGTAGAAGTACGGACTCACGTGACTCTACGTCGCCACCCGGCAATCGACAACACTGACCCGACAAGAAGATGATTACGACTTTGTACAACACCAATTAAATGAACAAGCGTCCTCCAGGAAGGCGCAAGTAAGAAGGACCCAGACGTTGGCCAACCATGAATACGACTCACTGAAAATCTCGGACCAATTGCTCCCTTTAAATTTATTAATCGA
The DNA here is from genome assembly GCA_009831015.1 of Picea engelmannii. NCBI lineage: Eukaryota > Viridiplantae > Streptophyta > Pinopsida > Pinales > Pinaceae > Picea > Picea engelmannii. The sequence goes on from ML789334.1 coordinate 295,318, forward strand.
CGAGATATCCAACCTTACGTAAAGTACAATTAGTTAGCCACAATCCCCGTTTTGCTGAAGTATAAATACCGGTTCATTTAGATTCACGGACCTTAATTTTTATGGGTCAT
>ML789334.1:295527-365161 GCA_009831015.1 Picea engelmannii
TCAAATAGTAACACATCATGTCATCTGTCAATCACATCATAATCATATACAAAAGGTCTAACATCAAAAAGGGTCCAGATCACTTGCGAGCAAGTGTCCTCAAATAATAAGTGGTCTCAGTGCACCAGAGCGGGATGTTACAGCTAACCTCGTCTGGCAGTCCCAAAAATATCCTACTACACCCTGGCCAAATCAACCAGTTGCAAATCCCACCTGTCGTAACTTGCAATACCCTACCCCATCTTGGCATAATTCAAATAATAAACCCTATAGTTCATAGTGGACTAACACAACTGCCTAGGCCCCCAATTGGAATCAAAACTGGCAACGCCCCATGGGAATGACCAATCAACCCATGGGGATGGCTCCTCAAGATCAAACCAATTCACAAGATCCACTTCAATTACCCGAGAAACCTCAACCTCAAATGCACCCTCAACTACCATCTCAACCCAACCCAAATCCGAATAACATACCAGTCTAGCTCGTGTAAATTGTCGTTAATTTTGAGGGTGAAATCAACTCTGTAGAGTGCAACGAGCTCCGGTTGAGGTCATGGAATATAATTTCTCTTGAGGAAAGCACCGTTCATCAAGAATAGGAGAATGAGAATAATATACAAACAACAATAAAACCATGGACTATGGTCATAACAAAATAAACATAGCAGAGGAAAACACAGTCAAGCAACAAAATCTTGACGAAGACGTAATTCCTCCTCCCCTGTTTCCTGAGAGGCTAATGATAAAAAAACCATTTGTATATCCTAACTTTGATATCATCAGGGAACTGGAGAATCTATATGTTAATATCCCACTCCTACAGGATCTGTAAGACATCCCAATTTATGAAAAAACAATTAAAGAATTATGTCGGAAGAAGCCCGTAAGGAAAATTAAAAGTTCGTCAACTGTTCATGTGGTAGGAACTTTGTCTGATCTTGTTCTAGGAAAGTAGGAGTTGGTCAAGTATACAGACCCAGGGAATCCCGTGGTAACATTTCAGATATAGGGCTATTTTTCCAAATACACTAGTGTATTTGGGGGTAGCCATTAACATTCTGACCATCGAGACTTGTAATGTCCTGGGCATCACCTCTTTTGAACCTAATTGGATTATGTTAGAAATAGATAATAGATCGATGGTTAAACCAGTCGACACATTACAAGATATAACAATTTCGGTCGAATCTTGGGAATACCCAGCTGATTTCCTCATTATAAACCCAAGAAGTAGACTTGATGGACACCCATTGATATTGGGACGACCATGGCTAGCAACAACAGATGCATACATAGGATTTCACACAGGCAACATGACAATCGCTAGAGGAAATTCTACAAAGAACCTCACCCTATATCCTCCAGCTAAACCAAGTCTGCCTATTATACATTAGCAGTTGCAACCACATAGATATCCAGAAGAAAACCTATGCTCTCCTATCACACTGGATGTAGCTCTTGGGCTCAAAAACCAACTAGAATATGATGTGATCAATAGCTTCATCAATATCCCAGCCGTTATAGGCAATCCAACATGTCAAATGCTAAAAGTTGTTTTAGATAATGAAGCACAAGGAGATCATTTGGAAGAAATGATGGAACAACAGATTCCCACTACTGATGTCCATAAGAACATTTCAGTCGAAATTGCACCAGGGAGGTTTCTGAATATTAATGCTAATCTGAATGAGAAACAACAACAAAAATTGATTCAGATCCTTTCTAAATATCAATAGGATTTTGCTTGGGAGTATCTCAACATGAAAGGCATTGATCCCCAACTCTGTACACATCATATCTATATTGAAAAATATGTCCGACCCATCTGATAGCCGCAACGAATATTAAATACTCACCTCAAGGACGTTGTCAAAGAAGAATTATAGAAACGGTTGGATGTAGATTTCATATATCCTATTTCAGACAGTCGATGGGTCTCTCCACTAGTAATTGTCCCCAAGAAAAATGGAAAGTGGAGTATCTGTGTAGACTATAGAGAACTCAATCAAACTACCTAGAAGGACCATTTTCCCCTACCTTTTATTGATCAGGTCCTTGATACTTTAGCAGGGAAGCAGTTTTTATCCTTCCTAGATGGCTTTAGTGGTTATAATCAGATTCAGATTGATCCAGAAGACCAGGATAAAACTGCATTTACATTTCCCCGGGGTACCTTCACATATAGATTATTTCCCTTTGGATTATGTAATGCTCCAACTACATTCCAGAGAGCTATCTTAAGCATATTTTCTGATTTGATTAATGAAGGACTTGAAGTCTACATGGACGATTTCACCCCTTATGACACTGAATTTGATCAAGCTCTAAGTGATCCGGAGAAGGTACTGGAACGATGCATTGCTACCGGGCTATGTTTGAGTCATGAAAAATGTCATATGATGATGACTGAAGGTGTGGTACTAGGACACTATGTTTCTGCAGATGGAATCAAGGTAGACCCAACAAAAATAGAGGTAATCCTTAATCTTCCTACACCTTGTACACAAATTGAGGTATGTAGTTTCCTTGGTTGTGCAGGATATTATCGCAGATTCATAGAAATGTTTTCAAGAATAGCTACACCTTTACATTCTTTAACTGGTAGTGTGGAATTTCAATGGTCTGATAAGTGTGATGTTGCATTCACAGAACTCAAAAGGATGGTGTCAACCACACCGGTGATGAGAGGACCAAAATGGAAATTACCATTCCACTTCTCTACAGATGCATAAGATATTTCCATAGGCACTGTCCTTGGACAGGAATAAGACAAGAAACCTTATGCTATTTATTTTATTATAAAAAATATTACTCTCGCTGAATTAAATTACACAGTAATAGAAACAGATTTTTTAGCTGTTATACATGCTATTAATAAATTTCACCCCTATATAATAGGCTATCCAATTATTCTGTATACTGATCATTATGATATTAAATATTTATCTAAAAAACATATTACTAATGGATGGGGTTACTCGGTGGTTATTACTATTTCAGGAATTCAACATCACCATCAAGGATCGTCCTGGAAGAGAGAATTGCGTTGCAGATTTCTTGTCTCACATACCCAAAACAAATATCTCTTTGACAGTTGAAGACCAATTTCCTGACGAACACCTGTTCACTATCACTATTAAGATTCCTTGGTACACTGATGTGGTGAATTATCTGGAAGCTGGGAAACTACCAACACACCTTTCATCAAGAGAAAGGAAAATAATCGTTCGACGCAGTGCACAGTTCCCTGGATTGGTGGATATATTTTCCACATGGGGTCTGATATTCAGATCTGAAGATGTGTTAGACATGATGAAATCTACGATGTCTTGCAGGCGGGTCATGATGAGCCCTATGGCAGAAATTTTGCAGACTGCAGAACTAGGCGTAAGGTTTTACAGATGGGCTATTATCGGCCCTCAATATTTAAATATGAAAAGAAGTATGTACAGGCCTGAGAAAACTGTTAGAGGATGGGTCGACTCGGCCAAGCTGATGAAATTCCTCTACAAGAACAAGTGGTGGCAGAACCTTTCGAGAGATGGGCACTGGATTGTTTTGGCCCCTTCAACCCAAAATCAAACCATAAATCTTATATACTAGTTGCAAAAGACTATATGAACAAATGGGTAGAAGCAGTGGCCTTGCCAAACACAACTGAGGAAATAATCATTAATTTTCTCTTTGAATTATTTGTATGCTATGGATTACCCAGGGAAGTAATCATTGACGGAGGGTCGCAATTTATAGCTCATAAAATCACGGCCACTCTTTGCAATTATCACATTAAACACAAAGTTACCTCCCCATAACACCCACAGGAAAACGAACAAGTGGAAAGTACCAATAAAGTCTTGAAGGAAATCTTGACAAAAATAGTCTCAACAAACCATCAAAATTGGGCAGCTGAGCTTCCAAATGCCTTATGGGCGTATCTCACAACATGGCATAACACTATTGGCTACTCTCCTTATCATCTAGTCTTTGGAAAAGAACCTATTTTTCCAATTGAATTTGAGATAAAGACTCTAAGAACGGCTTAGGAAACTGGACTAGATCTTACGGAGGCACATACACAACGCTTACACCAACTTAATGAGTTAGATGAAGAATGCATGTTCTCCCTTCAGCGCACAACTTTTATTCAACAACATAGAGCTAGCTGGCATGATAAGCATATCAAGAAGAAATCCTTCCAAAAAGGTGATTGGGCGCTTCTCTATGATTCCAGATTTCAGGATTTTCCTGGAAAATTGTAGACAAGGTGGCTGGGACCATATGAAGTCAATGAAGTTCATGATAATGGCACTGCCACTTTAGTTACCATCAACGGGTCTAGTTCTCCTTTTCTGATAAATGGACATCGTCTACGACTCTACCATCAACCACTTTCAAAAGAATCCTTTTGCCAAGAGGTAAGTAATGATCCTACTGTTCAAATTTTAGCTGGTTGGGATGGTAACCCAACAGCTTCAGTTCCAATAAATTGTTGTTTTTCAAGCACTTTACATATTGTATATGGTTTTATTTAGAGATTTGATTGATTTTTTAGTTTTTTTACTTCCTGGGAAAGTCATTATAAGAAATTTTGGAGAAAAAAACCCAGAAAAGATGAATGTAATGAATATAATTAGCACTCTTTTATGTTCCTTATTCAAAATTCAAATTTCTCCCGTCTCACTTTGAAAAACCCATCGAATATAAACCTTCTTTTACACAGGAAATGAATATGTCATGTTTCACAACAAAAATTTAGGCGATTGCACTAAACGAATGCACAACTGTAATAAATAGATTCATAACACTAATAAACCATCCAATACTTTGAGAATTGAATAAACCTGCCCATAAAAATTGAATTAATTTAGTTGACGAATAATCAAATGTCTGTGGGAGGTTTCCAATTACTTAATTAGATGGTTAAAATTTGAACATCATTGTTGTAATTCATTCGAACGTAACAACTACCTTTCCCTTTGTCGCGATTGTTGTTCCCTTTGCGGGTAGTGTTGTTCTTTTGAACGGAACAACTGTTGTTCCCTTTGTTGCAATTGTTGTTCCCTTTGTGGGTAGTGTCATTCATTTGAACACAACAACCATCGTTCCTTTTGTTGCGATTATCGTTCCCTTTTGCGAGTTGTATCGTTCATTTGGATAGAACAAATTTCGTTCCCTTTGTCGCGATTGTCGTCCCTTCTTTTCACGTAGCGTTGTTCATTCGAAACGAAACAATTGTTGTTCCTTTTTGTGGATGTTCCTGTTGTTTTTCCTTTCCTTTGAAAATAACGATTTTTCACCAACAACACGTCCTTCTGATACATAGCCAGTCCTTTGGGTACAAACTTCACTAACTTTCAACACCACTTCTAAATTATCATAGTAATGATTTGTCATTTTATTTTGTGGACTATCTAGCATACCTTAACGAATTGGTTTTTGGATTTATTTCTCCGAACTATCTTAATATTGTTCATAATCCTTAACCACCATAATTCATTTCTTTCCCCTATATATATACATATACTTGAATGATAATTTGCCTTCATATCATAACAAGGAGTCTAAGGCACATTTTTACTTGGAATTATTACATTTCTTATGCCATCACTCACTCTTAAGGATTAGATGAGCCTCCCTTAATAAAGCCTCAAAAAAAAAAAAAACGGAAATAAAAATTAAAAATAAATAAAGAAAATAAACTTCTCCCATAAAGGATAGGGGGTATCATCATGAGCCAACCTACCACGATCATAATATAATAAGATAAGTGAAATTCCCACTATGGCTACCACACCATGGCAATGCCCCTTAGCATTTTTTTCATCAAAGGACAAGAGGTGTCATCATGAGTCGACTTGTTCACTTAGGTTACGATCTAGTGAGTGGCATTATCATTATCTGGCTACCAAACCATGATAGTGGTCTTTTTGGGAAAAGACGATTAAAAATATTTATTAAGGATACAGGCTCATCTATAGGTTAAAAGAAAACCCTATCAAGGCTATGGACGCCTGCTAGCAGCAGTGGCTCTGCCTGTGGTATGGAAGTTTATCTTCAATACGCTAAGTTTTTTTATGTGTTCCTAGACTTCCTTTCTTAAATAGAGGCTATCATTCCGGTTATATTCAAATAACAAGGGAAATTAACAAAGTTATGACATGTGGAATATTTATAACATGTGAACGAATTTAGATTACTCGGAATCCTTTTCCTTAAAACATTTTTGAATATAGGTATTTGAACGTGTATTTTCCACAAAAAAAGTGATTATTGTTCATGATTACCATTAAAGTTCTTTTGAAGGTTATTAATGATTGTTCTCCCAATGATGACAACAATCATTACTTGAACTACCTACCATCATTACACTTGCACATGTTGATGGTTGAGGTCGAACTTTTCATTTATCAGGGGGCGAATATTTTGCACGTTTACTGATAGATCATAATGATTACAATAAATGGAACAATTCACATTTCTATATACATTTTCTGTTCTGTGATTTTTACCATTTATGGTAATAGTTTCTCACAAACTAGTGGTCTAACTAAGTTGCAACCAGGAACAATAGTTGTGCTGACTGTTGGAAGAAGATATGGGCAACTAAAGCATCCATTGATAGCCCACATTGCTGCAAATAACCGACCAGGAAAGGGAAATTTTACATCGTCTGGGGTGGAAAAAATATTTCAACAAATTGCAGGGATATGACATAAATATCACGCTAGCATTTTTCCAGAATTTATAGAGGGGAGTCTCGATGGTTCGAGACATACAAATTCTATTCATTGAGGAAATAATAGCGGAGGTAATAGGTCTCCCAAACATAGGCACACTGTGTACCGGGAAATACACAACACTCAAGGAGGTTGTGGAGTCTTTCACGGAACCAAGAGAAGAACTTGACAAAAAGGAGAAAGGACTCAACCCCGCTACTCTTAGTGAGCCATGGAGGGAGATAGAAGGAGTAATTTGGAGACATATCACATGTTATGGGAGATATGATGTGGTGATACTGTGCCACCTCAAACTGCTAGCGGCACTAAAACAAAGGTCAGTAATAAATTTTTCATTTTTTTCTAAATGCCATGTTGCATGAAGTTGCTGCAAGGACCCAGAAGGCTAAAAACCCTATAAATATAATTAGTTACCATGGACTAGTGAAATTAATAGTAAACAAGGCCTTGATCCAAACAAAAATTACTTGGGGAGATTTAGTTGAGCCTCTACAAATTGAACAACCCAAAATGAACTATGAAATTCCCCCACAGGGAATTGAAGCAACCCAAGTAGGAGGAGACAGTTCCCAAATGGAACTTCCAGTACCCTAGCTTGAAATTGAAGCAGACCCCATCAAGCTGGCAGAAAATCAGACCATATAGGCAGAAACATCAAAGAATAAGATAAAAAGAACAATTGTTGCTCCTAAAACCTCTACTGTGAAAAGAAGAAGGGGTAAAAAGAGAGTCTAGCCTGAAGAAACTCAAGAAACTGCAAAAATAGAACAACCCTCACAAGAAGAAACTCAGGAAACTATAAAGACAGGGTAACTATCACTCAAAAACCTTACAAAATAGTTCTTCAGAAGTTATGAGGTAGAGATGGCTCAAGTACTAGGAAATTTAGGGACATCAATTGCTGAAGACACAGATAGGTCTGGAGAACCCCAAGAACTAAATTCCTCCCATTCAAACCCTATCTTGGATATTCCTCATATGGAGATTCCATATCCTAAAGGAACATAACAGCTAGAACCTCACGTTGAGGTAAATAGTCCTTTAGAACAAATAGAGCATCCAGAAGAAACAAGGGAGAAGTCACCAACTGATCAAGCTAGGGAAGACCTCAAAATCCCCCATAGACAGAAGAAAACAACAGGCAAAGGAAAAAATAAAATTAGAAAATTAAAACATAAGAATAAGATATTGAGGAAAAGGGTTAAGAGGATAAAAGTGTTAAAACAAAAATTTGGTATATTAAAAGAAATAATTAAACAACTTAGGAAGCAGTTGGAATAGGCTGATAAGGCCCATGAGAAGAATAAATACAAGAGGCCTAGAGTAAATGAAAGAAATCCACTTCCCAGAAGAACAATCCACACCAATTCTATGGAACACAAATAGGATTTCATCCTCCTTTGGAAACAACTAAAACAAAAACTCAAACTGAGATTCCAGCCACAGAAGAAACAACTGTTCAAACTGAAGGAGTGTTTCCTATAGATATTACTTCTCCTTTGGAAACAATTGAAATAGGAACTTAGACAAATGCTCCAACAAAAATAGAGACAACTATTCAAAATGAAGAAGCATCTCAGCCCCCTGAACATGATGCCATCATTAACAGGTTGGAAGCAGAACTGGTGCAATCCCAACAAACCCTGACTCAATGCAGAAGTGAAATGGTAACAATGGTAGAACTTCATAGAATTGTCAAACAACTTAAAGCCATGTTAGTAACATATAATGAGACCTTTGCCGAGCTCAAGGAAAGGTGAAGAAAGTACAAGGCCAGTTAGATGGATCTTTGGAGAAAATCAACGAAATTTTCTCTGTTTATTCTGATATAGTAGCTTGCAGGGCCCCTACTACTAATTACACCTTATTTATATTAGAATGCTATTTGATGTTGAGAATAAAATCTATTAGAGTAGGAAAACCTTTTGAGTTTACCATTGTTCCTGATTTTGTTTCATGTTTTAGAGAACAATAAGATGGAGTTCAATACTTTATGTATGAACTATACCTTCACAACTACATCTTAGGAGAAAAAATAAATGAGAAACTCAGTCCTTTCACTGGGGACATACAGTTTTAGGCATTCCTGTCCTTTGCCAAAAACCAAACCAGGTGGGCTAAAGCAAAAATTTTTTTCATGAAAAGGGAGACTGGGTTAGACCTATGAATCAGAGGGGAACCTTCTAAAACACTTCAGAGTAATTATGAACTTCGTAAAAAGGAGGAAGATGTTTCTTTTGAAGTGCTTAAAAATAATCATGGGTTCAGGAGACTTGGAGAAAAGACCTCTCCTCCCTTTAGTATCACTTATTTACATGTAAATTCTCTTCTTGCATGTGGACATGCAAAAAGGTAAGCTGGGGGGTATGTTGAGTTGTGAAAAAGGTACAAATATTCTCCTTATTGCTATGGTTTATGATACATTCTTGATTGAATTTTCCATTAATTAGAAGTAATTAGGAAAGAAAATGATTAAAAATACTTCTAGAAATGTTATTGAGTGATATTGGATAATTTCTTAATTTCGGTTTGAATTGTATGAATTTATTAAAGAAAATGGAAAATTGTTGTTACCTCAAGATAATTAAAGAGATCCTAAAGATACATAAGCTGTTGAAGATCGAAGGAATCAAGAATAAAGCGGTTTAGAAGAAGATTGACTCTTTATTTTGCAATCTTTAATATAAATAGTAAAAGAAATCCCGAGGATCTCTCGATCCTCAGGATAGCTTAATTTACTCATGAAATTGTAATATATAGAGGATGATGAACAATAGAGATATATCTAAGAAATTTATCCAAGCATTCAAATCTATGAATTGTTGACATTCTGTTCAAGCAGTCCATTGTAAATGATTTACCAATTATGGAATTAATGAAAGCCTTGATCATTTTGATCATATTTGCGTACTGAGTTTTTAGCATTAGTATCTTATGAAGACCATGGGACATGTTAGAAGGAGTTACTATTTCATCTGTAATCGTATCAATTCTATTTCAGTTTTGTGATTTGAATTTCCTTGCAACAGTTAAGATAAATTCATGAGTGTACTTATTCTTTTATAAAATTGGTTATGCTATTCAATTAGAGAGGATATATGTTTGATTTAAAGGTTATCGATTGTTGTTCCATTTCCCATTTCTGTTAGTTTATTTCTTGAGAGTTCCTCTCATTTTCACATACGTTTTTCCTTTTATTAAATTAGCATTTGTTGTTCCTTTCTCTTAAATTCACATTTGTTGTTCCTTCTTAATTTTACAGTATTTCATTGCTCTTTTCCAGCAGGTTAAATAATCATTGATAGATTGATTCATTAAGTGTTTTCAAAGATTAAATTATTGTTTCTCAGTTAGATGAATTCAACAATCATTGATAGATTGATTCATTAAGTGTTTTTATAGATTAAATTATTGTTTCTTAGTTAGATGAATTCAAGAATTTGATTGATGTTTTAATTCGTAGTGTATTAGTGATCATATTACAATTATGTTAAGAGAGTTATTAGTTTCAGAGTTTTTAATGTGTGAGGAACTTGATTATTGATAAACTCAGATTTGCTTTAACTACACGATTTTAACCTCTACAACTATCTGCATAGACTTTGCTGATATTCTTGAAAGAAAAGATGAATCCTTGGTTGATAAATAAATTTCAGAATAAGGTTGTTTTTAGGACATCCTTTTTCACAACTTAACACCATGAATAGGGGAATTGGACCATCCTATAGCATTTACTAGCAAAAAAATTTTAGAGTCAGAGAATAATTACAATATCAGAAAAATAGAAGGATTATCTATGGTCTATGCACTTCACAAGTTCAGACACTACGCATTGGTAAAACATTTCAAGATGTTTAGAGGTCATTCATCTCTCAAATACCTAGTCAATAAGATAGTGTTGGGGGGGAGAATTTGTAGATGGTTATTGTTTTTCTAGGAATTTGACTTCAAAGTGATATTCAAACTAGGGAAGTTGAATGAAGGGCCTGATCACCTGTCAAGGATCACCAATGGAGAGGAACCTACGAATATAGAGGAAAAATTTCCCGATGCACAGTTATTTTCAGTCCAAGTAGGTGATGAATATTTTTCTGACATCATTCAATACTTGAGTACAGGGACTGCAACACAAGAATTCAACACTGCGAAGAAGAAAAATCTGGTAGTCAGAGTTGCAGACTATCAACTAATTGGAGGTCACTTACACAATATGGTTGCAGACAACATCTTGAGAAGATGTGTACTAGAACATAAAAGGCATAGGATTTTAGCAGAGGCCCATGAGGGAATAGAAGGAGGACACTATGCAGGAAAAGATACTGCACAAAAGGTATTAAGCGTAGGACTATGGTGGCCGACTGTTCACAGATATTCAAAGGACTACTGCCAGAGATGTGATGTATGTCAAAGGGTTGGTAAACCTAATAGATGGGATGAGATTATCCTAAGTCCACAACTAACCTTGGAGGTATTAGACAAATGGGCGATAGACTTTGTGAGACCAATTAACCCACCAGGAAAAAGGTCAGGAGCAAGGTATATTATTACTGCCACAGAGTAGTTAACAAGATGGGAAGAAGAAACACTAGTAAAATATTGCAACGCATAAACAACAACACACTTCTTGTTTGAGCAAGTGATCACTAGATTTGGATTCCCAAGGATTTTGATGAGGGACCAAGGCACTCACTTCATTAAAAACACTATTAAGGCTATGAATGAGGAGTTTGAAGTTTATCACTAAAAGAGTACACCATATCATCCTCAAGCAAATGTAATAGTGGAATCCTTTAATAAGATCCTAGAGAATGCACTGACAAAGATTTGCAATGTCAATAGGAACAATTGGGACTTGAAGATACCAACTGTACTGTGGGCATACATGATCACATGTAAAAAATTGACAAGGTAGAAACCATTCAGATTGGTGTATGGAGAAGGATAAGTGGTGCCACTAGAATTTTTGGTACGTAGTCTGTGCATAGCAACAATTACTAACATGACAGAGCAAGGCACAATACAAAAAAGGCTAAGTCTTACGATGCTCATGGAAGAATATATAATTCTATAAGGGTTTCACCAAGAGGTACAAAAGCAAGGGACAAATCTTGGCATGATAGAAATATCAAAAGGAAAATTTTCAAGGAGGGAGACCTAGTTTTGGTGTACGACAATAAATCTCTTGATAACCTAGGAAAACTCAGAATGCATTAGTTGGGACCATATGAAGTAAAGGTTGTCACAGATGGGGGAGATGTATATTTGAAGGATTTGGGAGGAACAAAACTCAGAGGAATAATCAATGGGAGTCGATTGGAACTATATAGCGACAGTCGACCTCCTAGCACTTAAAAAAAAAAAATGCACCAGTCAACAAAAAACTGCGCGCAGCAACAGAGGGGTTTCGAAGTTATTTTTTGGATAATCCACAGTTGGTGTCATTTTTTTCATCGACATTTCGAATCCGAATCGGGATTCATCATTAGGACTAATCGTCAATTGAAAGCCTTTCTTCCCTACATTCGGGGTGTCACAGATAAGATTGTAAAGGTTTTAAAAAGGAAAGAAATTATAACCTCCTTCAAAGCCCTAATTACTATTAGACAAAGAATGAAGTCTGTTAAGGACCCTATAGACTAGAAACATGAAAAAAGCATTTACAAGGTCTCTTGTTCATGCAGGAAATTTTACATTGGGGAAACCAAATGATCATTTCAGGTAATGATTAAGGAACATGAAGCAGGCATTAAAAATGAACGCACTCGCACTTTAGCCTTAGCAGAACACTCACTTAAGACCAAACATCATGTGTTCCTTGAGGATATCAAGATACTAGAAAAAGAGGATCATTACTACAAGATACACTTAAGATAAGCTCTAGAGATAATCAAGCACCCCAACAATATGAACAGAGATGGTGGCCTGGAGGTGAGAAGCTTTTGGCACCCATTAATCAACCAACTTAGGGACCCTCACAGATGAAATAAGGTATGACAACTTCCTTGTTCTTTTCCTTTCTTGTTTATGGTTTACTTTTGAGTCAGTTCATAGGTTTAGAGGTCTAACTAACCTTGTATTACCTACTATACAATTCTAATTATAGAAACTTATTACTATATATATCACTAATTAAGTTATATATACACTCAATCTAATTCTAACCCTAGATTTATATATATATATATATATATTTAACACTATAAAACAAACTATTAATTTAATTTAACCCTAGACTTATCTACATATATACCATTATCAACACTTAGAATTAGTTATGATATATTATTAATTATCATTATTTTATTAATTAATTTTATAATATTTTTGTTTAGATCTGTAAATAGGGATTGTAGACAACCGACCGCATTAAAATCTTAAATTGTCCTACATCTAAACTATTAATTGACTAATATCAACAAGCTTTCAATTGACGATTAGTTCTAATGATGAATCCCAATTCGGATTCGAAACATCAATGACAAAAATGACACCAATTGTGGATTATCTGGAAAATAACTTCCGAAACTCCTCACCACAGAAATTTGAAAACAGTAACAAAGGGGTTATCATTCTAGACACTAGAAGAAAACACACAGTTAAAATATCCTTAGTGCGATGAAAATAAAATGTCCACACGCACTGGAAAAACAACATAGCATGCACTTAAAAAATTTAGCGCGCCGAAAAAAGTACCAACGATGAGAAAAAGGCGGAAATTAGAAAAATTGAATGAAAATAATTTTCAAAGTGACGTCACATTAATCACACCAACTAGCAACGTCAAGGGAATTCAATGTCAAGCACGCGAGAAGCACCAATTCATTTAAACCACAACTTGGGTATCTTATTTGAGAAGTTTCACGCCACTTGTTATATAAGGAAGGCACGTGGGTAACAAAACGGTTATTTCAAAATTGAGAAATCACAGAGTGAGAGAGTATATGAAGAAGAGGGTGATCCAACAAGAGTTACAAAGCGAACTATATTGACAGAGATAAAATTGAACCACCATGTCACCACCCAAGCTAGGTGCGCCGATCTAGGGCTGCAGGAAACCTCAAAGAAACCTCAGAGAACCATAATAACCACAAGGAAAGGATTAGGACCCCGCATGGACTGTCGAATTCGTCAACTTGGATGAAATCCATTCACCCAATATGGAACCAACGAGCTCCACACCTGTGGTGGAGGAAACCCAACAAACAAAAGCAGTTGGTATGGACATTGATATGTCAAAAATGGGATAGGGTCAGCATGATAAGGGCATAGGAAATCCTTCGTTCCCTAAATACATTGAAGAGGCCCTGAGGGTTAATGGCATGGTCCCAAACTAGACAGAAGCGACTGCACCAGGAAGGTTACACACAACAACGCAAAAGAAAAAGCAGGAGGGTATAGTATAAGATGTCACCGACCGGCCAGAGGAATATACAAAGGATTGAACAATGGAGGCTATAACCTCAAGTCATCCACCACAGCGGGAGCGGAAACAACTTGTAGCAAGATCACTATGTAGACAGACTGCAACAACCATAGTCTTATCGTGCATTCCAGAAGGGGTGCGTATCACATCCAACCTATTAGGATGCATGGAAAAACTATGATACTTGGACCATGATGTGGCCGACATGGAAAATTTCCCTGAATTCACAAGGAAATTTTACCTGGACAACATGGGTACAATACCCTTCAGCGATCCAATTTTTCAACCAAGATAGTGGGTAGCCGAACTGGCCAACATCGAGATTCTAAACATGTTGTATATCCCACATTTTTTAAGGGGTTGCGGCGTAAGAAACTGCGTCAAGCAGTTGATGGAAGCCACTGACGAAGGGTACCTATGGGTAGAATATCCTGTATCGATAGACGTAGATCTCATTTGTTTTATTACAGGGCTTCCATCTTGAGGGGAGAATCCTGCACAGTACCTCGAGGACAAGACAAAGGAGAAAGCGTTTGTGGAGGAGATGAAGAATATGTATGGCACAGAGAGAGGGTTGCGCAGAATAATCATCAAGCACATTAGTGACACAACAACAAGTCTGGCCACCAAACTCATGGTGTTCAAGTTGCTCAGGAAGTTCCTCAAGGAGGCAGTACCTACCGGGTTCATCGCGGCTACAACACAGTGCACGGAGGGAACTCTGCTCAGCTGGGCCCCGTACTTATTAAACCTGTTCCTTGAGGACTACAAATATGCGCAGGACCTGGTGACAAAGTTTCATTGCTCTTAGCTACTCATCTTAATAACCTTGATCGGATGGAGGGAGCCTAAGTATACATACTTTTGCGAGTGAACCAGTCATTACCATGTAGCATCGTACATATCATTGGGGAGCACTTCAAACTCCAAAACCATAACTGAAAATGCAAGCATGTTCGTAGGGTATTACAACGACCTGCAAGAAAAAATTTCCAACACTTGGTGAATTACTCCAGAAGTGGTCGCACGATATCGGGACATCGCCAACTTCAAAGAGATCAAACATATTGTATGGATCCAAGCACAAAGGGATCCTGAGAAGGAATGGCTACAACTGCGATACTGCGTTAAGGAAGAGGATGTAGAGATGGCCATCAAGGATCAACAAGATGACTGGAGAGTTCCATTTATGACTCAAGAGATGCCCACAGATAAGGAGGCTGATGCAGGGAAAGAACAAACACCTTCCAGAGATAAATTTTCTCCCAAGAAACCAAATCTAGGTCAGAAGCCGACACAAAAAAATAAAGGGGGTGTGCCAAAGAAAGGTACCCAGTCGGGAAAAAGGACACCACCCAGGCACCAAAAGAACTCAAAAAATGGGATGAGACAACACAAGGAACTACATAAAATGCTACCCAACAAGAGTAAGGCTAGACCAAGAGGTCGATCATACACACTGGGGGTGTGCACAAGAATGCCAAGGTGCACAAGACGTCGCCAAAATAAACATTCACCGAGGATGACAAAGACCTCATCGTCGAACGAGTCCATGACTGGGAAGTTGAGGAGTTTGAAGATGCCCAACACCAAAGGGATCGAATTTAGGATGAGCTGGCTGGCATGAGGCAGGTCCTAGAGAAGATCAGAGAAGCACAGAGGGCGAGAAGGGGAACAAAGTCATTCCCTGCAGCATTAGAAGCAGGAGCCAAGGCTGCTCCGAGCGAATAGGATATGATTCAGATAATAACACAATCAATCTCGAATTTCCATTTTACACCCATCATGTTGCGCACCGATGAGATTGTAGGCCAAAGACCCTTGAAAGATTTGGTGCAGATATAGTTGGTAATGGGGCAGATACCAACCAATGTGATATACAAACTACAAGTCAGTGTCGCACAAGAGGTACAGTCGCATGCACGCACAGATGCAATAGAGTTGCAACACACAAAGGAAAACAAAGAGGAGTTAGAGTTGGTGCTCGAGTAAGTCAAGCTTGAGACCAAAGATGAGAAATATCGCGTAGATAGGCTTGATAAGAGAGTGGTTGTATCCTATGACAAAATTCCAAGAAGCGTGAAAATAACAGAGCTCGCCACAACACAAAAAAATGATCAGATTGTGTAAACAATTGATCAATATAGGAAGGAGATCGAGAACCTCTGGGAACAACTCATTCCTACCACTCCCTCAGAGGTGAAGGAACAAAGGAAGCATGAAGCATATGGGCAGATGGAGGAAATGGAACGACAAGTCAACACAACTATCGACTTGTTTGAGCAACACAACTATGGACAAAGCTGGAGGAGGATAAATAGGTCCAACACTGGGACCAGGAAGAGGAAAAGATAAGCGCAACTATCCAAGACCTCAAGAAGAGGTAGAAAATGATGAATATCACTGAGCACCTAAAAGGAGTACAAGACATGAAGAATATGCAAGTAGATCTCATATCTCCATAGACATAGAAGAAGAATTGACAAGCTCAAATGGGACCTCTCCAAGAGCTATAATGGGAAGTCATTGCACATGTAGAGGAGGCAAAGAAGAACATGGCGCAAACTTAGGCAGAGGGCGCAAAAATGATCAACGAGGAGATCATAGCACAAGTATTATATGCACTCAAAGAAACGATCACGCAGGTTCAAACGCAAGTAAGGGAAGTCATAGATAAGTTCCATACTCTCGCAGGAGCTGTGGAAGAAGTGCACAAAGATTAGGTGGCTCAAGACAAGCCACATGTCAGTGTTGGGGGCCTGTTGGATGCAGATCCCGTCAAGGGAAAAGACTATTTTGTGGAAGAGAAGAATGAAGGGAAGAAAGGATAGCTAGAAGGAAAATAAGCATGTATGAGGGAAGCATGCGAGGAACACATGCAAGGAAGACATAATGACATGAGGGTTAGGTTGTTTTCAATGTATTGTAATGGCTGATGAGCCAAGAATATATATAAGTAGTACTTAGGGGGTCTAGGTGGGAACGTGTGTGGAAAGAGGGAGAGTTTGGAAGTTGTAAGCTTGGCAAGGAATATACCATTCAGTAAGCTGGTGAGCTAGGGAAGCAGTGCGAAACTCGATCCTAAGGGTTAGATCGCAGGCATAGGAGCCTGGTGTTATCTAGTCATCCTCGTAGGGATCAAGAAGAATGTAGAGATTGTAATATCCAAGACTATAAACACTCGTGGAGTGACATATTACCAAACATAATAAAGAGATGGAGAGATAGATCTTTGTGGATGTATCCCAGGAGGGGGTGAACCATGGTAACACTTGTGTTGTTTGATTGAATGTATGCATCTGTAATGTTTTTAAGTATTGAATGTTTGAAGAATGAATGAAGGAACTAGTTAGATCTTATATTCCACATGCATGAATAGGATGACTTTTTTAATCATATGTTAGATTGAATAAATGAATATCAAAAGGTACAACCACAGATCTCCACTCCTTCCCAGGATGCAAACACCTGAGTATTGAAGCCACCCATAGAGATATCTTGGGTAAGACTGTCCAGTACACCCTATGTGCTCCATTGCCTTTTGGGTTACCAGGAGGGCTGATAGTTTTAGAGGGATTTTGTTGGAATCTTGTTAAATCTGAACCTGGGTCAATATATGACAGTAAGGTAGGATCAGAGTAGGTAACTGGAAAAGTAGAATAAACAAATAACAAATCAACACATGCACAACTTAACTTATGAATGAAATGAACTATAAAATGGTGAAAGTAATGAAAATGGAATGAAGCAAAAATTTCCCTTGGGTAACTTTGAGTAGTTCATACCCAAATATCTTGCAAGGAACCTTAAAAAATACTAACTATAACACATATGAAATTGAAAATTCTTCATTAGCATATTATCTCAAAGACATAAACACATCTTGGGAAATTCAAGTTCTCTAGGAATATCAAATTCTTAACAAAATGACTAAAAATTAACTAAATTCTGATAGATAGCCCCTACCTTCTACTTATAATAAGAGGGTACATCAATAATCCCTTCAATCACTTATTGATTGAAGGGTTTGTGTCCTATTATAAGCAAAATCTGTCTGTTGGGATAGATCCGACCTATCTGGCTGTGAAGCCGGTTAAAGCCTATTTGATAGCTCGACACGAGGTAGAGACTACCCACACCTCAGGTGGTCCTTTTCCTGAGGCGGTAATGAAGGGGAAAAAGAAAGGTGAAAGACTTACAAGAAGTCTTTCTCAGGACCAACCACCCTAGGTGTTATCCTTCCTTAGCTTCCTGTATGGCCAAAATGGCCTGGGGGCTGAAAATTATGGACAATGGGATGAAAATGAGATGACTGATTTTTAGGACATCGAGTTGTTCACTTCCTTAAAGCGTTGGAACCTGTCCCAGAATGGGTCCCCGGGATAAACCGATGTCCTGGGTAATTAACCAACGAATGCCTTGAGTAAAAGGGTGTGAAACAAGGGTGAAAAGGGGGGCTTAAAATCTACAGCCAAGTACTTTTAAATGGATGTAAATTGTGAATAACAAGTTATTCGAAGCTTTCAAGACAGGGAAACAAGTTCAGAATGGCTTGATACTCCCCGGGTGACTCGGGAAGTGATCCCGGAAGGTTGCTAAATCAAAAGTGGGCTATAAAAGTGAATGAACAACCTTGTTACAAGCTGTTACAGCTATGGTATAAGGGAAAGTATTCACAACTTCAATTTTGATTTGTGAGTGAAAAGGTGGAGTGACAAAAGGTTGACTTTAAAAGTATTGTATTGGTCAATTTTTAGTTTTTATCACATGCCTTGGCCACCACACTATTTTGAAGTTTTTCTCGATCAGGCAAACATATCTCGGAACTATGCCAACCAGTATAAGAAGAGTAGTCCTAGCAGACCACGGTGGTTAGGTTGAAGAGTGCCCCATGCAGTTTAGAGAAGCAGGGATTAGCCACTTCTCGTCACTAGCGCTTTCGGGCTCTTAAAGCTGCTTGGATGGAAGAAGGATACATGTGAAAAGGAAGAGGCTTAGGACCACCCTAAAGAGGGTTTTTGATGAGTTTACCCAAGCAGAGTATTATTCCAACTGAGCTAAGCTAATAAACTCCTTGACCGTGTGGTACTAAGGAAACACCACTCGACTTGTACTAACTAGACAACTTCCGAGAGGCTCCTAATGAAGACTCCCTGGCTTTGACTCTTAATATCCTACAAAATTGAAATTGCATAAAATGAAATACTAGGCCATCCACATGGTGAAGTCACGTCTTGCTTTCACAAGCATGCCTCCTGGTTACTGAATTTGAAATCTATTTAATAATATATACATAAAACAAGTAAATAGATAGGTGACATATATGTCACGGCTAGATAATATGTATATGTAAATATCTAAATAATATAAGTTTTTGTTTTCAGTGTATGGGGCGGACCCCTGAATTGTTTTCAAGTTTGTTTTGCGGCGTTTTGCGTATATTTAGCTTCTTGATTTTGCATAGCCCCTTTAGGGGCAGCCACCTGTAGATTAGTGAGCGAAAAAGTGATACAATGAAAATATAGCAAGATTAGATAATTACAAAATGACAATTACTCCATTCAACCCAAAAGAATGGGTTGAGGCTCTTTGCGAGCGGCTAAGCCGCTATATGCATAAAAGCCCCAAATAACTCCTTGTATGGGGATTGTAAATTTAGTGTTTGAAATATAAAATGTGAGATTGTTATCTTCACAAGTATTAATCAGATTTTTTACATGAATTCACAAGTGAACTATTCAAACTATCTACACAAGTCAAACATATAAACATTGGTATGTGTACCAGAAATTTTGGAGTGAATGAAAGTGATAAGTAAAGTGAATATAAGAGTGATTGGGTAGATTTACCGATCGAAATGTGTGTTTTTATTCGCTTCCCTGCTGGCCCCTTTGCCTCAAACAGGTCTCTAGGTGGTCCCCAACCGCTTAAGAGAAGCAGAGTGGGTGACCGGTTGTATCCTTGCAGGCAAACAACAAAATTTTATCATTTATGCATGGAAAACCTGAAATAAATATAACAAAAATTTACACATAAGAAGTATATAACAACCAACTAAGATGGCTGTCCCATGGGGGGAAATTGACCAAAATGACCAATTTTCCTATTTGGGACAAGAAGGTTAATGTTAAGAAAACATAACAGAAATGTACATGAATGAAAAGATAAAGAAAAAAAGTATGGACAACTAGCTAAGAGGTCTATTTAAGGGTTCTCCTAAGGGGCCCTAGGAATCCCAGCCACTAGCTAAGGCTGAAAACAATTGAATACTTCAGAAAATCTGCACTAAAACACATTAAATAAATTAAACCAAGTTGTTAGAAGATGAAAGTAAGCAAGTTAAACCCAAGGAAGCAACAACAAACACCTAGCTAACCAATCCCTCCTGGAGATAGCTAACATAACAAGCATTTACCCCTACCCCTCAACCCTTAACCAACAAGTGACACATCCAACAACTAAAATCTAACAAGTATCACACACACAAAGAGTCTTGTAATTTTCAGTAGAGCTTTGTTACTATATTCATCCTCACTCCTTTTACAATGCCAACCCTCTTATTTATAAAGGAGAGGTGAAGGCTTAGGGTTAGGTCACAAGACACTTGTCACTTTTGGAAAAGTAACAAGTGGACCAACCCTAAAGTACTTTTGTGTTTTTACAAAAAGTAACCTTATCCTAAAGGCATCTTATCCAAAAAAGAATCTTATCCTAAAGAGAACCTTATCCAAAAAGGGGATCAAACTAGATTTGATTTGACCCTTCAATTACATAGTAATACATTCCAAAAAGGTAAATCATGCGAGAGATCATGTTACAAAAAGTCATTTTTCATAAAATGACAAAACTTGATATGCCACATCACCATTTTCCTTGGGATTTGTTCCATCCCAAAGGATCTTTGACTGCTTCCATGTTTTGCAGCTATAGGTTAGGAGGTTTAGGACAATTCTCGGCCATCGATGGCTGTTGAATTCACCGGGATGAAGCCCCAAGGTGTGGGGAATTCACTTAGCTGCTTAAGAGGGCAAGGGGAATTTGGGCTTTGGTCATTGTAAGTTAGAAAATGCCCACTGTTCAGGAACTTTTCAGACCTGATTATACCCCCCCTTTGCTGCCTATAAGTTTCCCTGTGAGCTGGCTGAAGCATGGCTTTGATTTAGACTTGTTTTGGCGAAGGGACCTCTTGGACCTGAAGATTGAGAGGGTATTCCCCTATACCAAACAGCCACAAAACTATTATTTACTGTGCCTATGTTGTGGCTCTATCCACCACCTTTCTGCTGCCTTTCGTTTGGCACAAATCCGACTCTAGATGAGTGAGATATGGCCCCGAGAATGTACGCGAAAGGAGATGACCAGGAGACTGATCAGGGAAGATTTTGAAGTTGGGGTACTGGGATGGACACTAGAATTGACAGGCTGCTACAAGCCTGCATATCTATAGCTGAAATGGTTTTCCTCACCAGGCCCAATTTGACCTCGGAGGCCCCCAATTAGGCCTCTTTCCGGTGCATGCTTGTAGGGAAAAAAATGAGTCCGTCTCGGTCTGGGACATGTCACTAAAAATATGGACTGAATTTGCTGAGGCGAATGTCATGGATGAATTCCAGATTTCTCCCCGGTCGTTTGGACTATTCACGGGTGAAAATTTGCCTCCGTATGGCGAAGTTATAGAATTAAAATGTCTAGTGACCCTTCGGGGGGGGGGGAATTAAATTTTAATACATAGTCTAAATATATAATAAAATTTAATTAAAAATTTATTAATTTTATTAAATTTAAATAAAATTCTATTTTTAATACATGTAATAATATATATTTATATATATTATATATATATATATATATATAAATAAAACAAAATTTTAAAAATAATAAAATGAAAAATTCAAAACATAAATTAAATCGTATATTAAACTATATACTTAACAAAATTTAATTTTAATTTAAAAAATTTAAATCAAAATTTTAACAAAAAACCCCCCGCCTGAGCCTACGCCCCTTGTCGCCCATGCGACCAGGCCGAGACCTAGCTCGAACCCACGGGGTAGGGGAGGCGAGGAGGTGGCAGAGGTGGTGGTGCTAGGCAGAGGTGTGGGTGCGCGCGCGTAGAGGGAGGAAAGAGCAGGGGTAATGGCCGCAGACAGAGGATGGAGTAGAGGGATAATGGAGGAGGACAGGGCCGAGGGATATGGAGGAGAGGAGGATGGTGTAGGTGGAGGAATGGGCAAGAGGCCGAGGTGGCGCTGGAGTTTTGGGGAAAGAGTGGCTGGGAAGAGGGAGCATGGGGCTGAGCGAAGAAAGAGGGTTCGTCGTGTGCGCGTAAAAGGGGGAGAGAGGTAGTATCTAGGAGGAGGTGGAGGGAATGGCCACATGCAGAGAGAGAGAACGGGAGTGGGCGTGGAGGAGGATCGAGGGAAGAAATGGAGGTAGGGGTTTAGGGTAAATGGGGAGAGGGCGCATGAGGAGGTGGAGGTGGAGGAGGGCGAGATCAGGGTGCGTGGATGAGGAGCATTACCGAGTTGCAGAGATGGTGGTGGCCATGTGGTGGATGGATGGCCAACCACCATTAAAATTAAAATTCAAAACTTTGAGGAAGGGTTTTTTTTGGCAAAAAAAAATGGACGGGAGGTTTTGGGTTCAAACCCCCTACCCTCCATTTGAATTTCTGGGTAATTCTTGAATTTTCTGGGCAAAGGAGAAGGGGGAGGACTAAGGTTCAAATCCCAGGGCTTCCCAGTGACATGCCCAAGCCTACAATCTTTAGCAAATAACTTCATAATTCAAAAAAATCTAAAGGCGCCATGGAGGCTTGGGCCTGGTGCCCAAGAGGGGTTCGAATCCCCTCTCCTTTGCATCTTTTGGCACATACATAAGCCTAAACTTAGCAACCAACAAGAAAACTGAACCAAGAAGAAGCATCACACTTGGACCAAAGCAAAGCAATACCAAATTGAGGGTAAAAACACCATTTCTTCATGCAGGATCTTAACACAACCAACAAAATTTTCCTTAGTTTTTTGGAAATATGATTGATGGGTTACCTGGTTAATTTGTTTGAATATTGTTGCATGGAAGATAGATACCCACTACAGAGCTGTAACTGCTGCAATAAAAACCTCCCTCTACTACCATGAATTCCTGTTGCAGAGCCCCCCCCCCCTTAGCCAAACTGTCAAAATGGCTTGAGAGAGGGGAGAGGGGGGGGTTTTGATTTTTTCCAATTTTACAAAAAAACAATTTTTTCCAAAATTTGCATGAGGCTACGTGCCTTCTCCCACATTTTCGAATTTTCAGAAAAAATTTAATAAAATTTTCAATTAATTTTTTAATATTTCTTGGAAAAATGTGCAAGTCAAAGTTTGACTTTGACCCTGCTGCTGCTGACTTAGCCCAAAAATGTTGCCCGGTGAGACAGAGTCGGAATTGGACGCAAGGCATGTCGTTGGAAAGGTCTCGATGAGACTATTGGGAATATGTCATCACCAACTTAATATAATTCCACCTCAGCCCTCAAATTCGGCCCGGAACAATGGTCACTTAAAACCCCTGACTTGCTGGTGGGCCCACATGACACCCAATCTTGAGAAAGGTGACAAATCGCCATACGATATCCAATCGAGGAAAACAAGGTACCTTCAGAAAGGTATCGGTAATTCGGTGAGATGATGATATATTTTTTCAGGCTAGGGTCATTGATGACTATCTTAGCTATTATGAAACCCTGCCATTCGAGTTGGTGCCCCCCCCTTTTCCTGAAATCATTGACCAACTTGTGACAGCTCTAACCGGGCCATCCGAGGTCAGAAAGAGGAAAATGAAATGTCATTGGAAATGTTTCTAAGTATATTATATCGTGGAATCATTGAATCTCTTATTTATAACTCTTTACCCACCAATTTATGAAGAACTGCAACCAATTCGGTGTCTGAAAGTGGTCATGAACTTGCGAAAGCTCGTTCTTACCAACCGAGGGTTGAAACCAAGAATGGGATATACTGTTGGAAAGGTATCACACTTCCCTACACCATTTCTAGGTTTTATTTTCCTTTTGAAACCATAATCGAAACATAATCTGAATAGGAAGTCACAACTATTGGTTTTGGCCCTTCTGGTGATGTTGACTTTGTGTCCCTCGTATGGGGTCATACAGACTCAGAATTAGGCTCATGATAGCCCATTGGAAACATTATCATGATGCCTACCACATGGAATTATTGTAATTGTTTAATTATGACCATATTTCATATTATTCTTTGCAGAAGGACCCCTTCCTCAAGGGACCCGCGTAGTGATGGGCAAAGGGGACCAACATTAAAATTCTTATAAAGTGTGTGTTTAGCTCATGAAACCTGAACCGAATAGCCTTGACAATGAGGAATAAATTTCACGGGAAGGTCCACTACTCCTTGAAGGCAACCAACTGATACTCTTTCAAGGGAAGAGGCCATAGTAACTATGAACCCCGCCACTGTCTTTGAATGGAACCATAGCACCAAGGGGCGTTTATGGAGAAGTAACTGTGTAAAACACCATGTTGAGCCCAAAGCATATTTTTGGGTCAACATGTCCCCAAACACCCCTATAATTAGGGTCCCTATATCTAGGGATCAAATCACTTGAGATATTGCCTCTCTTGAGTTAAGAATTTGAATGGGTTAGGATATATATGATGTCTTGAATCCTTGATAGCATATGAAATAGGATAAGGGGAAACCATCCCCCATTTCCCTCATGTTGTGCTGGAGTATGATTCCCTTGGAGATTCAACCTACTTGGAGCATGGGCTAGTAGGCATGCAAATATCCATAGCATCATAAATTGAAGAGATAAAATTATATGCAACAAATACTTTATCAATCAACACATTCCAATCATCACTTAATTACTCAAAACCACATTTTTTATTAATCATGGTAAAAAAGAGGCCTCATTAAACAGAAAAGAATAGTGTTATCCAAATTTATTTGTATATTAATATCTTGATCTGGAAGATTGTATAGTCATCACTATTTTTATGCCTATCTTAACATTATGTTTGTTATACTTTTCACATTATTTTCAAGTTAGATCTAATATTTTTTTCCTAGACACCATTGAAAATTAATATTGAAGAACTTGGTTAATAAGTTGAAGAGTTTCCTTTAGTAATGATATGGAGGTCTAAAAAAATCACCAAGGTTCGAAATCCTTGAATATTCAATGGACCTAGTTTTTTCAAGCATGCAATTGAAGGAAACATTTCCTCATTCTATTCTAGAGGAAAAGTATAATGCGAAGGATTATTTCGAAGGACTACAAGGCACACCCATATTGTAAATCTTTCCTAGATTTTTATTAATAAGTTCCTCAAAAGAAAATGTTGGAAAGTCAAAAGGATGTCGATTTGGATTAATTGTTTCAAATTTTGTGAAGAGGGATGACTTGTTCCAAGAAAAAGGCCATGGATGACCTATCTCTAATAAATTTTGGGGATGACTCAACTTATTATTTGATCATATCACGTGTTTATATAGTTGTTTGGGGTGTATTTTTTATGGTTGAGGTTGATGTTATGAGGTCAAAAAATACCAATACACAGTAGTGTGGTTTTCGGATTTTGAAATGCATGATCTTTATAATGCCATTTGTTGAGGCTAGATAGTTTTGTTCATACTTGTACCATACTATGTTTTTCATTGAAATAATACCAATAATAGGAAGGTTTGGTTCTTGAAATTTAATTCATTGCAGACTTTTTTCAACAATTTTTCATTGATAAGCTTATCTACAATAACCCTAGAATGACATGACAACATAAATAAACATTAGAGACAAGCATACTTTTCTATATATATTAATGTCTAGGTTTCTTTTTGGTAATCTAGTAGGGTGACCTTTCTTATGGTTATGGATATCCACTCCATCATTAATGGAACAAACATCTTTGAGCTAGATTTTGTTTCTCTTTTGAGGAGAGGTTCCACTTGGGGGATTCATTGGCATATCATTAGAGGCCATTCTAGCTTTAGATTACTGTTGTAACAACATATAGGATCATTTTGGCACACATCCCCAAACTAGATCCATATTGTGTGGAGGATGCAATGACCATTGATTTTCCATTCTACAAATTTTCAGGCACATATGTTTTTAAATAGGTGGATATAACATCCATGACCCTTTTCTTAGCACATGTCCACATGATGATACATAATATGAGGGGAATTCAACATACGAGAGAACTAATAAAAATATTAGTAAATACAGTTGAGTGGAATCCACTAATATTTCCAAGAAAAATGATAAATAAAGGATTTGACATAGACACATGTATGTGTGTCCCTTCCTTGATTCTAAATCCTGAATTTTCAGAAATATAGTGTATCTATATGTGGATCCCGGTAATGTAGGATCAAAGCTACTATTCCTTTTTCATCACCATATAAAAAAATTTGAACACAAAATACATTTCTACCTATAAACTAAACTCCTTGAATGCATTGACATGACCCATACTATATTTCTTAGCTACACTGTAAGTTTCTATAGTTTTAATATATCTTATGTTAAGAAGATTATAAGACAACTAAATAAAACCTTCATCCTTGAAAATTCATGGTTTCACACATTCATTGATTTTGTGACTAGAAACAACTCTCTTCACTTTTCCTAGAAAGACAATCTACATATTTATTGTGGTTACCATGACAATGTTAATGAGAAATTCCATTACCTTGTCTACAAATAAATAACCATATGAAGTGCTTTCCTCAAGGTTAGGATGAGATCTCAAGTTACATTAGTAAAATGTGAGATCATCTCTTATTTTTCCATTTCACTACTATAAAAGTTATGTACATATTATACAACTTTTCTATGCCACTCAAAATTGTAAAATTAGAAACTCAACAAAGATACCAATCCCCTAAATTGATGTTTTATCCTTAACATATTGTTTCCTTGGAGAACATCCAAATCTCAATATTCCTTTATAGTCTCATTTCATGAGTTTATTGCAATACCTTTTTATCTTAATTTTTCACCTACATAAGTCTCCATTATGTAGAAGGAAATAACTATGAAGTTTCTTCAATGCACTCTTCAGGTGTTGCATCTACAGGGAGATCAATTTTGTAAAAAATAGATGTCAAAATGACTCCAAGGTGAAAGGTTGAGTTAGAATCCATTCCTAGTTTTCATAGCTTGCAATATGTTCTCACAATCCACTTGAATTGATGCAAATATATGTGTTTATTTTAATATGGTCATGAGAAAAAAACAAACACAGGAAAGTTATTGCTTCATATTTATATTGGAGATATAATTAGATAGGAAACATAATCTATACCAAATGGCCTTTGGAAAATTACAATACAAATTCAATCCAGACCACTTGGAGCCAAAATTGTATAGAGCATAAACAACCTATCTTAAAAAGTACAACCTAAAGAGTCTACTCAAATAGTTACATAGTAAAAGGTAGTTTTAGTTCTTAGTAGCAATTGGTGACCATTTTTTCTTGCACTTTACATATATTCTAACAAGGTATCCATTATTGTTGCAAGTTATTCAGGAGTATGAAGAGTTTTAGGACTTTGTGCCACCCATTTCAGTCTACATGTATTATTCTCAACGACCCGGGAACATGGTGGACATCTTTTGTTGTTTCTTCCTTGTACCTAGGTTTAACGACCAACTCATACAATTAAGAAGTTAATTTCAAATTACTTATGGAACTATTTTCCTAATATTATATATGTGTTGAAGAAAACCTTGGAATGAAAGAATTCAAGTTATGATAGAATATGAATTTGGATTTCCAACATTGTAAAGATGTTGGCCCAAGTCTAGTTTGTCAAAATATTTCGCTAGAATAAATTAGTGGCACTCTTACAGATGCAACTTGCTAAAACCATAATGATTAGAGTATGGGAAAACTTCACCAGGATTTAAATGGATTATTGTTGAGTTTCACAACAAGTAGGTTGTATTTTAGTGATGAGACCCACATGAGAATGGGGGTTGTCCTTGTTGTAAGATTGGTTGTTGTCATTGATGTCAACCCTAGTCATGGGTTTTGCACCACAAGATTGATGAAGGTATGTGGACATGAAGGACAATGCACATGCAGATACAACACCCATGGATGGACAATATACATGATGTTATTTCCGGTGGTATGTGGTACGTCATGTGGATCCTCATGATTTAGGAGAAATGAATTTTTGAAGATGACAAAGTGAATTGAAGAAGGAAGTACATGTAGGCCCTGAAGATAATTAAAGAACATAATTACAAAATAAGAAAGTGTCAGGTCGACCCTAATATTAAAAGGAAGTGACATAAATTGTATAAATAAATATCATTACACATTCATTTGATACAAGTCGAATTTCAGAGGAAATCATAAGTAAAGAAGGACGAATTTCAAGGGAGGATGAAGTCTTTTGGTGATGTGTTCTAAGGTATGTTATTTTCAGGTCATCTTACCATTTTCGCTATAACTTTTTTTCTAGAACTATTCATATGGTGAAATTGTTATGGTATTGAGAAGACATATCAAGGTATCTGTGGTAAATGTTTCTTCTCTTGATTCGCTATAATTATGGAGATACACTTTGTGGAAGATAGGGTTTTTGACCAGTCCTGAAGCTAGTCATTAAACAAGTGTTCCGGGTAAAACAGTCATAACTTCTTCATAGAGAATCATAATGAAGTGGGAAAAATTGAATTGGAAAGATTACGGACTATAGTTTATTGTGTGCGAGTTTTAGAATACGATGTTAAATATTGAGCATGAGGCATTCTGTACAACTCCGGTCTCCTGAATAAACCAGAATTGAACAAGGTCTACCATTCTCTCTATAACTTATTTTTGGGGAGGATTCAAGGAGTGAAACTTGGAGAAGTTTCAGAGAATAAAATGAGTTATATTATCTACAGGATCAAAGTATTCCAATAATTGAAGAATTGCAGAAATTGAAGAAGTCTCAAGAAGTATTATCAGGTTTTATATGATGGTTGGTTGATGGTGATGATTTAATGTGAAGTTTTATTATCTCTCATATATTCTTGGGTGGAAGGAAGGGGCAAGGATGGAGAGTTAAACTCTCTCTTGATATTGGAGGAGTGTATCTTCCTCTTGGATTTTTATCCCTCCCTTTACATTTGGAAGCTGTAGCTACCTTTGGAAGTCATTACTTCCCTTGAACAATAACTATTAATTATTTCTCATATATTGTGCATGGTGGTGTATTGGTGTAACTCTTATACTATTGTTAATTTCTTATTGGATATAATTGAATGGTTTAATTATAAGTTGAAAAAGGTTTCAAATTGTAATTAATACCGATTCACCCCCCTCTCAGTATCAACAATTGGTATCAGAGCAGGTTACCTTCAGTACAGTTTAACCACTGGAAGGAAGATCCTATGCAGAAATGGAAGACAACATTTCGAATGGGATTCCACCATTTGATGGAAGCAATTTTGAATATTGGAGTAATAGAATGGAAAATTACTTGAAATATCTTGGGGTAGATGTTTGGTTCTCAGTTGCTTCAAAATACAATGCTTTGAAGAAACCAAAGACTGCAGCTCAGAAGGAAGAAAAAAGGAACAACAAATTGGCAATAGATACCATCCTGGATGGATTGATAGATTCAGTAAAATCCAAGGTGGGATCATGTGCATCAGAAAAAGTGCTTTGGGACAAGATAAAACTCCTTTATGCAAGGGAAGAATCAAAAGAATAAGAAGTTGAATAAAATTACAACATCTCATATTTCAAAGAAGAAAATAGAGGTCAGTTCTTTTGCTTTAATTGTGAAGGAGTAGGACATGTTGAATTTGAATGTCCTCATCCAAGGATTGAAAGATATGACACTAAAGAAGAGAAGTATAATGAAGAAGAATAAAACCATGAAGATGAAATGATTCAACAAGAATACGAGAATCTTAAAAAATTGAAGCATGTTGAGATTGAAAATAACAATCTCAAAGACACATGTAGAAAACTAAGAAGTGAATTGCGTAGTTATGAAAAGATAGTTGTAAGCTTGAAGAAACAATTAGAAGACTTTGAGAAACTAAGAGAACAAACCATTTCCTTGAAAACTCTATTCGAAGAAGCAAGAAGATTAGGAGAAGTAAAGAAGGTCCAAATGATGAAGAAATAAGAATATTGTGAGAAACTTGAACAAGAAGTTGTCTCATTGAGGAAGATCTTAAGAAACTCTCAAGTGGAAAAATACTTAACACATCTTGGATGGATTTGTGAAACTACATACAAAGAATATGAAAATACCAGCAAGAAGGTTGAATAAAGAGCTACACAGACAATTGATGAGAAGTGGACCAGGATACCAGAAAGAAGGAATGATTACAAAAGAGATGAATATCCAAGAAGAAATCCTACCTTCAGGAATCAAAGAAGCTTCAATCAGTATGAAGGAAACTATAGAAGAGTAGATCATGAAACAAGATGGACTACATCACAAAGAAGACCACTTACTCCAAGGTATCAAAATTTCTTTCTTGGTCATTGTTATACTTGCAAAATTTTTGGACATAAGGCAATTAATTGCAGAATCAATGAAAGGAACAAATACACAAGAAACATGAATGGTGTAATAGAAGATATGGAAATAATCATGGATTTGCCAAAAAATGTTATAATTAATTTTCCCCATTGATGGACAAATATATTGTATGCTACAAATGTAATTATCTTGGACACAAAGCACGAAATTGCAGATATATGAATGAATATGTCTCTATGCCAACCACAGTATGGATAAGGAAAGATATTCCAAACAATGAAGATTGTCAAATATCATTAACCACTGAAGAATGTAAAGAAGAAGATGAATGGTACATAGACAGTGGATGTTCTTCACACATGACCGGGGATCAAGACAAATTCATCAGCTTGAAGAGAAAGGGTGGTAATGTTGCATTTGGAGATAACTCATTTGCCAAAATACTTGGAGAAGGTGTAGTAGAACTTGGAAGAAAAAATGTAAAAGAAAATAATTTCCTATTGGTTGAAGACTTGAAGCATAATCTACTCAGTGTTAGTAAAATGTGTGATCAAGGATACACTCTTACGTTTGACTCCCAAAAAATGTAAAATAAGAGAAAATAACTTAGGAAGATTCGTTGCAACTACAACAAGAAGACTGAACAACATATACATCCTAGACATGAAGAAGAGAGAGAAGACAAAAGCCACACAAAATGATTCCAAGGAAGAAAAAGTCCCAAAGACAAAAAACAAGGATGAACTATTATTGAGTGCCACATGTTCAGGGGGAGCAACCCCAAATAAGAAGGTTACCTTTTGCCATTAAACTCAGGGGGATAAGCCCTATCCTTTTCCATTGATGTAAAAGGGGGAGAGAAATTGGGATCATGATGATAGGGGGAGCATGGAGATTTCGATCAATGACAAAGGGGGAGATTGTTGGAAAATTGGTTGTTGTCATTGATGTCGACCCTAGTCATGGGTTTTGGACCGCAAGATTGATGGAGGTATTTGGACATGAAGGACAATGAACATGCAGATATAACACCCATGGATGGATAGTATACATCATGTTGTTTCTGGTGGTATTTGTCATGTCACGTGGATCCTCATGGTTGAGGAGAAATGAATTTTTGAAGATGACAAAGTGAATTGAAGAAGGAAGTACATGTAGGCCCTGAAGATAATTAAAGAACAAAATTACAAAATAAGAAAGTGTCAGGTCAGCCCTAATATTAAAAGGAAGTGACATAAATGGTATAAATAAATATCATTATACATTCATTTGATACACAAGTCAAATTTCATAGGAAATCAAAAATAAAGGAGGGATTTCAAGGGAGGATGAAGTCTTTTGGTGATGTGTTCTAAGGTATGTTATTTTCAGGTCATCTTACCATTTTTGCTATAACTTTTTTTCTAGAACGATTCAGATGGTGAAACTGATATGGTATTGAGAATCCATATCAAGGTACCTGTGGTAAAATTTTCAACTCTTTGTTTGCTATAATTATGGAGATACACTCTATGGAAGATAGAGTTTTTGACTAGTCTTGAAGCTAGTCAATAAACAGGTGTTCCGAGTAAAATAGTCATAACCTATTCATAGAGAATCCAAATGAAGTGGGAAAAATTTCATTGGAAATAGTATGGATTTTATTTTCTTGTGTGCGAGTTTCTGAATCTGATGTTAAATATTAAGTGTGGGGAATTCTGTACAAGTTCGGTCTCCTGAATAAACCAGAATTGAACAAGGTATACCATTCTCTCTATAACTTCTTTTTGGGGAGGATTCAAGGAGTGAAAATTAGAGAAGTTTTAGAGAATAAATTGAGTAATATTATCTACAAGATCAGAGTATTCAAAGAATTGAAGAATTACAAAAATTGAAGAAGTCTCAGGAAGCATTATCAGGTTCTATGTGATGGTTGGTTGATGGTGATGATTTTAATGTGAATTTTTATTATCTCTCATATATTCTTGGGTGGAAGGAAGGGGAAAGGATGGAGAGTTTAAATCTGTCTTGATATTGGAGGATTGTATCTTCCTCTTGGAGGTTTATCCCTCGCTTTACATTTGGAAGCTACAACTACCTTTGGAAGTCATTACTTCCCTTGAACAATAACTATTGATTATTTCTCATATATTGTGCATGGTGTATTGGTGTAACTCTTATACTATTGTTCATTGCCCATTGGATATAATTGAATGGTTTAAGTATAAGTTGAAAAATGTTTTTAAATGTACTTGATACTGATTCACCCCCCTCTCAGTATCAACAATCCTAGTTCTGTAGAGAGGGGGGATTTTCCTATTTATGCGGATAGGGCCTCATCCATCATTATATAGCTCAAAATATAGAATAGTGTGCCCCAAACCATCATTACCGTGATTAACATAATCTCGTGGCTTCTTGCTTTAATATAGAGCACAAATAAGTCATAGAAAATTGTCATTATGGCATTGTTTTGGAGTGATTCAAGGGCACAATGGTGAGATTGTTGTATTTCACACTACTTCGCCAACTCTATGTTGTGGCCTTTGAAAAAAATATCTACAATGTGGAGAAGGAGTGGGATACCAACAATATGGGACTCCCTTTTCATAGGCCCCCCTAGCCAATTCTCTAGTGTGGGAATAAATGCAACACATATAGTGATACCTTTTACTGCGTGAAAATAATTTACATATACAAATTAGAAAAATTAGAGGTTTATATATGCTCTAAGAGTTTTGTTTGTTGTTAAGTTTTCCAATCTTGTTGATTATCAACAATTGTTATAAGAGGGCCCTTGGTTTTGTGGTAGAGTGGGAATTTTTGTTATTCTATTGTTTCCTGGGGTTTTTATCAATAGTCACCAGGATAGAATCAACTATATATCACTGAAATAAAGGTTAGGGTATCTTAAAGAACATACCATTCTTTCCCTCCTTTCCCTCAGTCTTAGCTAGCCCTCGACGGTCTCACACACATGTCTCAATTTTGGTATTGGATGGCCCTCGATGGTCTCACGTGCAGGCCTCGGTCTTGGATCGGATGGTCCTCAGTCTTGGTCTCGACCTCCTATCCCAATCACAAAGTGTCGAATTGTAGAGTGTCTATATTCTATCCCAATTCACACCTACGCCCGCAAATTGTAGAGTGTCGACCTTCTATCCCAATCACATACACCCACAAAGTACAACAAGTTGTATTGGGAAGTATGTCAAGCCTTCTTGATAAAGGAAAACCATTTCTATCCAAGAAATATAAAGGTTAATTCAATAGGGAAAAATAACTAATAATCAAACTTATATAGTAGAAGGAAAAACTAAAATCCAACTAAAAAGGAAGATGAAAAACACTTAAAATGAAGGCTATAAAGTACTTGAAAGGAAAGATAGAAAGTCAAATTTAAGGGATCATATAACCCAATGACCAATCCCTACTTATCCTCACAGTGGAAATCTAGGGTGCAAGATTGGAAGGATGAAAATCCATGTGAGGAAATATATGTTTCTTCATCCCAAGAAGTAAACTTGCTGGAAAACAAAGTTGCATTTACCTAAGCTAGTCTAAGGGAAAAGAGAAAATCCTAAAGTACACTATTCTATTGCAAAAATTAAAATAAAGTATGGTAAAGAAAAAAAATCCATTTTGAAGTAAGATTGAAGTAATCCATGGATTAATATATCTCTTCTAGTGATGCAAAAGGATCATAAAATTTCCTAAAACAAAGTATTGTTGTAGTGTTTCTATAGGAAACATAATGTTGTTGTAATGTTGCTATGGGAAATGAAACATAACTATTGAAAATGAAGTGTTGCTATAGAAATTGCATAAATCTATGCTAAACACATAATGTAAGTGAAATGAACTAATGATAATGAAAATGAAGGAAATAAAACATGAAATGTTGTTGTATGAATAGATCACTCCTACAGGAAACATATTTCATATACCAAAAATGCATAAATCATGCACAACTTAACTTATGAATGAAATGAACTATAAAATGGTGAAAGAAATGGAAATGGAATGAAGCACAAAGTTCCCGTTGGTAACCTTGAGTTGGTCGTACCCAAATCTCCTGCAAGGAACCTTAAAAAACACTAATGAGAACAAATATGAAAGTGAAAATTCTTCATTAGCATATTATCTCAAATACATAAACACATATTGGGAAATTCAAGTTCTCTAGGAATATCAAATTCTTAACAAAATGACTACAAATTGACTAATTTCTGAGAGCTATCCCCTACCTTGTACTTATACTAAGAGGGTGCATCAGTAATCCCTTCAATCAAGGATACCTACCTTCTACTTATACTAAGAGGGTGCATCCGTAATCCCTTCAATCACTCCTTGATTGAAGGGCTTGTGTCCCCCAACATCCCTATAATCAGGGTCCCTAGTTCTAAGGGTCAAATCACTTGAGATATTTCCTCTCTCAAGTTATGAATTTGAATGGTTTATGATAGATATGATGTCTTGAATCCTTGATATCCTATGAAAGAGGATAAGGGGACACAATCCCCCATTTCCCTCATGCCATGTTGGAGTAGGATTCCTTTGGAGATTCAACCTATTTGAAGCATGGGATAGTAGTCATGAAAATATCCATAGCATCATAAATTCAAGAGCTAAAATTAGATACAACACATACTTTATCAATCAACACATTCAAATCATCACTTAATTACACAAAACCATATTCTTTATTAATTATGGTAAAAAAGAGGCTTCATTCGACAGAAAAGAATAGTGTGATCCAAATTTATTTGTATATTGAAGAAAACCTTGGAATGAAAAGATTCAGGTTATGATAGCATATGAATTTGGATTTCCAACACTGTAAAGATGTTGGCCCAAGTCTAGTTTGTCGAAATATTTCCCTGGAATAAATTAGTCACACTCTTAAAAATGCACCTTTCTAAAATGGTAATGAATAGAGTATGGGAATAGTTCACCAGGATTGCAATGGATTATTGTTGAGTTTTGCAACAAGTAGATTGTGTTTTACTTATGAGACCCGCATGAGAAGGGGGGTTTTCCTAGTAATGCATATAGGGGGGATTGTCCTATTTATGAAGATAGGGCCTCATCCATCATTACCTAGCTCAAAATCTAGATTAGTGGGCCCCAAACCATCATTACCTTGATTAACATCCTCCTTTGGCTTCTTTGTTTCATATAGAGCATGGATAAGTCATAGAAACTTGTCATTATGGAATTGTTTTGGAGGGATACAAGGCCACGATGGTGACATTATTGAATTTCACACAAATTAGCCAAATCTATGTTGTGGCCTCCCACAAAACTATCTACAATGTGCGGAAGGATTGGGAGACAAACAATAGGGGACTCCCTTCTCATAGCCGCCCCTAACCAATTCTCTAGTGTGGGAGAAAATTCACCACATATAGTGACACCTTTTACTATGTGAAGAGTTTTAGGACTTTGTTCCATCCATTCCAATGTTATTGTATTATGATCAATAGCCCAGGGACATGGTGCACATCTTTTGTTATTTCTTGCTTGCACCTGGGTTTAATGACCAACTCATACCATTAAGAAGTGAATTTCAAATTACTTATGTAACTATTTTCCTAATATGATATATGTATTGAATAAAACCTTGGAATGAAAGCATTCATGTTATGATAGAATATGAATTTCGATTTCCAACACTATAAAGACGTTGGCCCAAGTCTAGTTTAACAAAATATTTCCCTAGAATAAATTAGTCACACTCTTAGAGATGCACCTTGCTAAAACTATAAAGATTAGAGTATGGTAATAATTCACTGGGATTGCAATGGATTATTGCTGAGTTTCACAACAAGTAGGTTGTGTTTTAGTGATGAGACCTGCATGGGAAGGGGGGTTTTCCTAGTTATGCAGATAGGAGGGATTTCCCTATTTATGTGGATAGGGCCTCATCCATCATTAGCTAGCTCAAAATATATAATAGTGGTCCGCAAACAATCATTACCTTGAATAACATCCTCTTGTGTATTTTTGCTTTCATATAGAGCACATATCAGTCGTAGAATATTTTCATTATGGCATTGTTGTGGAGGGATACAAGGCCAGGATGGTAACATTATTGTCTTTCACACAACTTGGCCAACTCTATGTTGTGGCCTCCCAACAAAATATCTACAATGTGAGGAAGGAGTGGGATATGAACAATAGGGGACTCCCTTCTCATATTCCTGCCTAGCCAAATCTCTAGTGTGGGAACAAATGCACCACGTATAATGACACTTTTTACTGTGTGAAAATAATTTACATATACAAATTATAACAATTAGAGGTTTATCTCTATTCTAAGGGTTTGTTTATTGTTAAGTTTTCCAATCTTGTAAAATTATTAGAAATTATTAGAAGAGGGCCCCTGGTTTTGTGGTAGAGTGGGAATTTTTGTTATTCCATTGTTTCCTAGGGTTTTTATCAATAGTCACCTAGATATAATCAGTGAAACAATTCCATATATCACTAAAATAAAGGTTATGGTAGCTTAAAGAAAATACCATTCATTCCCTCCTTTCCCTTAGTCTGGGAATGCCCTCGAAGGTCTCCTGTACATGTCTCAATCTCAGTCTCGGATGGTCTGCGATGGTCTCATCCATAGGCCTCGGTCTTAGTATCAGATGGCCCTTAGTCTTGGTCTCAACCTTCTATCCCAATCACATAGTATCGAATTGTAGATTTTTGACCTTCTATCCCAAATCACACCTACACCCGCAAATTGCAGAATGTCGACCTTCTATCCTAATCACATGGACCCATGAAGTACAAGAAGTTGTATTGGGAAGTATGTCAATGCGTATTGAGAAAGGAAAACCATGTCTATCCAAGAACTATAAATGTTAGTTCAATAGGGAAAAATAACTAATAATCAAACTAATACTGTAGAAGGAAAAACTAAAATCAAGCTAAAAAGGAAGATGAAAAAAACTTAAAAGGAAGGCTATAAATTACTTGAAAGGAAATCTACAAAACCAAATTTAAGGGATCATATAACCCAGTGACCAATCCCTACTTATCCTGATAGTGGAAATTTAGGGTGCAAGACTGCAAGGAGGAAAATCCATGTGAGGAAATATAGGTTTCTTCATCCCAAGAAGCAAACTTGTTGGAAAACAAAGTTGATACCAATCCCCTAAATTGATGTTTTATCCTTGACATATTGTTTCCTTGGAGAAAATCCAAATGTCAATATACCTTTATAGTCTCATTTCATGAGTTTATTGCAATTCTTGTTTATCTTAATTTTGCACCTACATACTGTTTGGTAATTATATGAGGTTGTAAAATTCTATAAAAGGAGGTCCTAAACCTGTTCTTCAAAATATTGATTACATTTTCTATGGTGAGTGCACCTAACTAATTGGAAATCATCAAAGAATAATATCACCCAATCATAAGCTATAACCTAAAATGTAAGAAAACAACATTTACAATTGACTGTATATGAGATTTGGCAATAGTGACATTGGTGTAACACTTTCTTGTTCTAAAGGTGTAACATCCTTAGCCATCCATGCCGAGCCCCTCTACTCCAGAAAACACTTTTATTCTCTTCTCAACATACTGTAACATACCCAACATCCAACTAAGATATGCCACATAAATTTTTTGAACTGCATGCAATTAAAACATATACACACATAACTCTTGTAGAACTTTATATATAAAACATAAACAGACAAATACATTCTGTAAATGCACAAATTCATACTAAAATAATAGTAAACATAAACATGCAACATATATAGGCAATACCCATAAATATAAAGACAGTTATAACCACATATAGGATAAACCCATAAAAATAAACACATAAATAATAATGTAGCATGTAAA
This sequence comes from Picea engelmannii, assembly GCA_009831015.1. NCBI lineage: Eukaryota > Viridiplantae > Streptophyta > Pinopsida > Pinales > Pinaceae > Picea > Picea engelmannii. The sequence continues at coordinate 334,052 of ML789334.1, forward strand.
TTTATCACACAATTGACACTTATCTTGGTAAGAATATCACCAATTGCATGCAGAACTTCCACGAACCTCCCATCCTTAAACCGCACTTCTCATCACTCTCAATAGTGGGTCACCGCCGAGCTGGGACTAAACTCCACTCAGGTAAAGGGATTCCTAACCAGGATAATGTGTCATAGACAACGGAAAATACTTCGTCATAGGTGCCAACTCAAACTAACAGCCTATAGTCCCTCATTCCCCACATGCCTATCACATCTCAGGAAGTGTGCCACTTCTCTTCTCAACAGTCCTTCGACTGTCCCACTTCCTTCCCGGGATTCAACAACACACCAGACATGAAGTCTCAGAGCCCTGCAACTGTATTTTAGCACCTTCGGGAAATCAATTCCAAACAATTCTCTCACCTAGAGAGATTTCTCACGGGCCTGAAAACCCACCTCTTCAATATCCCATGGGCCTGCCAACCCACTTCTTCAGTTCAACTCCAAAACTAACTAGGTACACAAATATGTATGGGTACAAATACAGGTTCAGGTACAGTGGTATATGTTGACATGTTTACAGGAAGAATGTGCTTGTCATTGATGGAAAGAATAACAATGAACCAAACCTCTAGAGCGCAAAATATGAGAAAGATCTGAAGAGAGAGAGGTTTCCAGAAGTGGAGACGAGGTCCAAGAGATGGACTTGTAGGAGGAGAAAAGGTTGAGACCCATGAACACTTAGAAAACCTTCTAAGTAGGAGATATCAAAATCTCAGGAGGAAGAAAGATAGTGGCCGTTGGATCACCGATCTAGAGGACCAACAACTGTCGGATTGAATTAATGGAAGGATAGGATAAGCGGGGAAAACGATTGAGAATTCGATCACCTAAATTTTTGTCAGTTGTCGGATCGAAATAAATGGAAGGATAGGATAAGAAAAGATGGAGATTCATTTGATTTAGTCCAAGGAAAAGCTTCATCATATATAGATCGAGTTGTTGATATAAGATATTGATCAATGAACAATATTTGTTTTGTGTCTGAAGATGTGAGAAGGTTACGCTCCGGAGAAATCACTTCGAGATTTTCAGTTTGAGATTTGAAATCCATAAAGCTTGGAGATCCAGAGAGTCGAAGTAAATATCGATCATCTGATCATCCGAAATAGATCTCAGCCATAATATCATCCAGAGGAAATATCAAGAGTCGGATCATCCGAAGTGGATCTGGGTCGTCTGATCCAGAAGAGACATGGCATAAATCTGTGGACTCTGGGTAAAGACCTGAAGTAAGCCTCAACCGTCTGATTCAAGGACATGTGGCAGACCATGTCAGCAAGGACATGTGGTAGACCATGTCAGCAAGGACATGTGGCATACCATGTCAGCAAGGACATGTGGCTGACCACATTAGCGAGTGACACGTGGAAACCACTCGACCAGTGCCAAGTCAACAAGTGACGTGTGTAATTTTACGTCACTCCAGGAGATTTTCTTAGAGAGTTTTACCACCAACAAATGACAAGTCCTGAAATCCCAAACACTGAAGACCTAAAGATGACCCTGGCCGTTGATCGCCAGGAGGGGTATGTGTCAGAATATTATGCATTCAGGCAGAAATAATCTGCGAAAACGCGAAGGAGAAAGGTTTGAAATTGCTGAACCCTGAACAGTCGAAGCAGCTGGGAGCCATCGATCTACAAGAGGATAGGTGTCACTAGATTGAAAGCTCCAGGTAAAACGATCGGAGGGAAGCCGAGTGAGGAGAAACTGAAATCTGAGAATGTCAAAGGGAGAAGTCCTGGAGTGGAGGATAGTCGTTGGATTAAAGAGGACACATGTCAACAGATCTTCCATTTAGGAAGATATCCAGTTAGAAGAAATGAGAAGTTGAGATTTGAAATCTCTTGAGTCTGGAGACCCAAAGAAGATCTCAACTGTTAATCCAAGAGGGACACATGTCAGTGGATTGTCAACTCCGAAAGATTTATGTATGGAGGAAAGTAGGGTTTGAGAGTTAAAACCCCTGAAGCCTAGATCACGAAATCAATTGTAGCCATTGATTTGGAAGGAAGCTACATGTCGACAGATTGTGGAGATCTAGGATCACGTGCGGAAGAGGAAATGATGGCAGATAACAGATGTTGATCGAGTAGCATCACCAAGGGATTGGAGATCAATGGTCATGCTCAATTGCGGGGCCAAAACATGCTCAGATCTTAATGTTTATTTATCGGGCCACAATCAAAACCATGATATCTCCAAAGGCATACGTGGAGCTCTGTAGTAAATTGCGGGGAGAAAAGAGGGTTGCCCTAAAAAAGCCTTTGGCTACACCCGCAATCGCGTGGTCATGTGAGATTATCGCCTGAGGTCATATGGAAAGAAGGAGCTAACACTCGCTAGATTAATATCGCGAAGTGCTCAGAAGTTAGGCCTATGGTCATAGCCATGGTCACATCATTGAAGGTTAAGGGAGGATCTAGCACATCGCTAGGCTCCACTTTGGATATCAGGAGCTGGGAGAATCGAGATGTCTCATACCAAGATTCCTGAAGTCGCGAGTCACAAAGCGCCTGTTGGTTAGGCATATGGTCATCGTCGATGGTTACATGAAGGAAGGGACTTAGAAGCCAAAGAAGCCAAAAATGACTGTGATGCAGGAGCATCGTAAGCAAGCCAGCAAAGCAAGTGCAAAAGTGGGGGACAGCTAGAAATGCACCAATGCACATTTTGAGAACGTTTTAAATTTGAAATGATTAAACATTAATGTAATATTTGGGAAGATATTTTTTCTTTTATGGTTTGGCGATTGTAACACAGATCATGAGCGGTTTCTCTCATCTATTGATTGGAGGCAATTAATGTAATCAATGTAAAGTAGTTGTAGAGATTTTAATTCAATTAGATAGTTAGAGTTGTAGGAGGGAAAACTCTAGAAATATCCCTCGTATTTATTGTATGGTAAGATTATTCTCATTGTAATTGTAAGAGCTGAAGAGCAAGAGAATAGGAGAACAGAGAAACAGATAGGTTGTAGAAAATTGTATAAGAAGATAGTTGTTTCTATTGAACCCATGTACAGATGCACTTGGATTAATATAAGAAAGATTTGATCCAAATTCATGGTGTTTATGAATTATGTTTACATCTATTGAATGGTATGTTTACAGTTTGCTTATATGCTTTGTTATGCATTTGTTTCAATGTCGTGTGTGTATGTATAATTTCATGTTGAATGTATGAAGCCCATGCGAATAAGAATATGAGTTTCAATTGTTTTGCGTCCCGAGAATTCTTGCAAGGAGTGCAGTGAAGGTATGCAAGGAGTGTGTTGACAAGTTCTGAGTTTTATCTCAGAAAATATCAAGAGAGATACTGTTGTTCTTATACCAAAAAAAGTGCGAGTATAGCACATAGTCGTGGAAGGAGTGCACAGACCAGTTGAAGTCTTAGACTTTTCCAACCCAGTGAGTGGTTGAAGAGTTATTGCCGCAAGGAGTGGGAAGAACTGAGAAGTTCAGATAATCAGAGATTATTGAGAAGCTGGAAGAAGTGCATGCGAGAATCCCTTAGAAATATTAAGTTTGAAACGAAATATAAGATCAGGAGGGATAGGGACTTCATGGAGTTCAAAGGAAGGATGAGGCTAACAGAGGCTTCAAAGAAAACCAAGTTCAGGAGGAAATACGCCAAGTTATTTGGCCAGGAGTTGCTAAGGAACTCAATGGACGGTCGAAATTCTCAGAGGGAGAACCATCGATTTGCCGTGGACCATTGGATCCAGTGGATCAATAGAGGAGTTAAGACTGAGTGTCTGTCAACACTCACAATATCAAGAGGAATAGTTGTCGTTAGATATGAACCGACGAGAGTCATTGATCTAGTACTTCGAATTTTGGCATTTCGGGATTTGGGAGTGTGGAGAAAGTCTTGACGAGAAGTCAACAGTCGTGAAATCCTGATTCATGAAATCCCAATAGGATCTGGGACGTCATATCATAGAAGGATATGGTACATCAATCCGTAGCAAAGAATTTGTTTGTTCAGACTTCGAGAGATGGAGAAGAGGTTTCATCGTGAACTCCTGAGTCACGAAATTCCTACGTGCTTGGAGGTGGACCCCAGGACATGACTAAGGTCATATGGTCAAGGCATAAGGGAGGAGATGAGGACCCATTAACCCATTTCAAGGTTTCAAGGATTGAAGGAGTCAGGGGGACTCACAACAGGAATCGCGAAGTCGTGAAACCCGAAACACCTTTTTGGGTGAATGTCATGGTCATATCGGTTGGTCACATGGACTTGAGGTTTGCACCTTCTTCTTGTTCACACAAGCGTAACTCTAGAAGGACCTGTGGTTACAAGTGTGAATATTCCAGCTGGGAATCAAAGAGTCATTTCGACTCAAAGGGGAGATTAAGAACGATCCTTAGACTAGGAGGTCATGCAGAGCCTACTGAGGTAGGGGTGCTATGTCAGACTGGTTGTAACTAACATAGAAGACAAAGAGTTGTGACTGCTAGAGAATCCAAGGAATCTTTGGATAACGACCACTGATGATGAAAAGATTCAAAATAACCACCAGAGAAGATGAAGAGTTGTGATGATGATCTGGGAGAGAATTGGGTGTGAGAAAGACATGCAGAACAGAGAAGAGAGTGTGTTTTTTTCATAGTGATGCATGTGGGTAGGAGGATATGGAGTGCATAACCTGAAGGGGAGATTCATGGAAGAGTGAAGAGAATGCATAGGCAACACAGAGAATAAAAGTTAGAAGAGAAACTGAACAGGAGGTGGTGTTGAGTGCAGAAGGAGGAAGAGAAGAGCATAGAAGCAGGACAATGCAGAAGCAGAACATAACATAGAAGCTGAAGAAGGCAGAGGAGACATGGAGCTGTAACAGACCATATCATAGATAGAGAAAGTAAATAAATTTTTGTAAGATTCAATCAGGGTGGTAGGGTGGTGTTAGGGAGGATTGCAGTCCTCTAAATTCTAGTTGGTGCTAGAAGATATTCTAGGAGTTGGTGCTTCCATCTAGTGGGTGCTAGAGAAACCTGAAAGTTAGTGCTTCCATCTAGTTGGTGCTAGAGAAATCTGAGAGTTGGTTCTCTCTGCAAGTTGTAGATTTCTATCAGAGGTTGCACCCTCATATTTGAGTTGGAGCTCAAAGACTGTGATGTACATGAAAGTTGGATCTTGATTGACATCCTAAGAACAAGAGGTTTTCACCCTTTATGGGTTTCCTCTAGAAAATCAGTGTCTCTATGTATTCCGTGTGATTGATCATTGTATATCTATGAATGTTAAGTTATCAGCAAAACATTAAATAATAATCTAGAAAGAATAAGAAAATAACAAGAAAAGTTTCAATCTTATATACATAACTGATTCACCCCCCCCTCTCAGTTATATTTTCAACAATTGGTATCAGAGCCAGTGCAGTTGATCAAAGGTAGAACCTTAAGCTTGAACATGACTAGTCATGATGGAAGTTCAACTAATAGACCCCGTCTGTTTGATGGAACAAACTTTGCCTTCTAGAAAATAAGGATGAGAACACATTTAATGTCTCTGGGTGCTGATGTTTGGGATGTCGTTGAAATGGGATATGTTAAGCCTGTAGTCTTGGCCTCAAAATATGATAAGCTGGAGTTTAGCTTTAATTCAAAAGCAATGAATGCCATCCTCAGTGGACTTTCTGAAGCTGAGTTTGTCAAATTCATGCACTGTGATTCAACAAACATTATGTGGGACAAGATGATAAGTAGTTATGAAGGTAATGATAAGGTGAAAGACGCAAAACTTCAGACTCACGGACTGAAATTTGAGCAATTAAAGATGGATGAGGAGAAACTATCAGTAAGTACTTCTTACGTATAGAAGAACTTGTCAACACTATGAAAGGCCTAGGTGAAACGATAGATGAATCTTTTCTAGTATAGAAAATATTAAGATCTCTTCCTAATAGATTTAAATCAAAGGTCTCTGCTATAGAGGAAATAGATGATCTCAAAACGTTGACACTAGATCAACTTCTTGGAACCCTAACTTCTTATGAATTGAGAATCACCAAAGGTAAATCCACTACAAGAGAGGAATCTTTTAAAGTAGAGAAAAACATAGACTCCGATATAGATGAGATTGAAGAAAATATGAGAAGACTAAAGAAAGGATCAAGAAAATACAAAGGTAAATTTCCCTTCAAATGTTTCAACTATTGTAAGATAGGTCATTTTGCATCTAAGTTTCCTCACAAAAGAAAGGATCAAACATATGACGATGAAGAGAATCACAAACACAAGAAGGTATATAAAGAGAAAAACTTTAAAAAGAAAATCCTTTGTGTAAACAATGATGATGATCCCTCAGATGATGAAAACAATGACTCTTCTATTGAAGATAAAATAAATGATATCATGCTAATAGATTTAGAATATCTAAACACTGAAGATACAGGAAGTGAGTTTGTTGATTGTGAAGCAGTAGTAGATCTTGAAGGAGAACTTTTCAGTGCAATGGAAGATATTAATAGACTCGGAGAAAAGAAAAGAAAACAAGAACAATTACTGCTCAGGTATGAGAAAACATGCAAGGAACCATCTGAATAAATTGATATGTTGAAGGTTAAGTTAGAAGAAGCTAAGAATATTGAAGACATACTCGAAAAACAATTGAAGGAAGCCGAAACAAAATGTGAAAAATTGGAAGCTGAAGTAGTGACTGTCAGAAAAGATCTAGAGAAATTTCAGGCCTTATATAATCAAAGTCTGACAAGTATTAAAGCCTCAAAAGGATTAGCCTCCATTCTGAATCAACAAAGGAATTCAACATTGAAAACTAGTTTGCGTTATGAAGAGGGATCAAGCAGTGGTCAGCTAAGAAACAAAGAATCCATCAAGTTTGTCAAATCTACAACCATTGACAACAACAAACCTATAGAAACAATGGAAGAGAATTAGCCACCAAGGAGGAGTGAAGGAAAATCTACCAGAAATGAATCTATAGAACAAAGAAATAATACACCCTCTGCTCAAGTAAATCATCAGCATGGAAGAAATCAACCTGCTCAAAGAAGACAACCATTTTCCAGGTACAAATATTTTTTCTATGGATATTGTTTTTACTGCTCTAACTTTGGCCACAAAGATGTAAATTGTTCTTTAAGTTTTAGACAGGAGAAATCAAGACAAGGAATAAATAACTTCCACAATAAAGAATGAGACAACCAAGTAACAAACAACTACCGACTGCAAATCATGTGATGGATGGGAACAAGATGCATATTAAGCATAATAATCATTATGATCCTTTATTCAATGAACCTGAATGTTACATCTGCCATAATTATGGACATAAAGCTGTAGATTGTCGCTTAAAGAACTATAAGCCAGATTCAAATCACAGAGCTAAAAACGTCAAGGTTTGGAAGAAGAATGAAGATAACAAGTGTGGATTAGTGTTGTTAGCTCAAAGAAAAAATACCTCTGGTATACTGACAACGGATGCTCCAGTCATATGATAGGTGACAAAAGTAAGTTCCTATCACCCAAAGAAAATAAATCAGGGAGTGTGACCTTTGGAAATGATGCTCCAAGAAAGATCAGAGGTAAAGGTCTAGTAAGCTTAAGTAATGGAATACGTAAAGCTCAAGATGTACTATTTGTTGATGGTTTAAAGAATAATCTTCTTAGTGTCAGTTAGATATGTGACAGAGGATGTGAAGTCACTTTCACTACCAATAATTGTAAAATAAAGACAGTAAACACATGAGAGTTGATTGCAAAAGGGGTTAGAACTGAAAACAATGTATGTGTTCTGAAGGAAGATAAGGAGAAATGTCATTTAAGAAAATTTGATGAAAGTTGGTTATGGCACAGAAGGCTTGGACACGTGAATTTTGATCATATTGTCAAACTGAATAATGAAGCTGTTGTGAAAGACCTTCCAATAATATCTAAGCCTAATAACTCTGTATGCAAATCATGTCAAATCAGGAAGATGACTCGTGCTCAATTCAAATCAAAGAGTTTCACATGTTTAGAGAAACCACTTCAAATTGTTCATATGGATATGTGTGGACCATCGCGAAATGAAGGTACTGGAGGAGAACATTACTTTATGCTAGTCGTTGATGACTTCTCCAGACTTACATGGGTTTCCTTTATGAGAGAAAAATCTGATGTGTTTGAGAAGTTCAAAAATTTCAAGGCATTAGTTGAGAATCAAATAGGAAGGAAGTTAAAGGAAATTCGCTCAGATAGAAGAGGAGAGTTTGTGTGAGGAGACTTCAAATAATTCTATGATAGACATGGAATTAAAAGAGAATATACTATTCTAGGTACTCCTCAACAAAATGGAGTTGTAGAACGCCAAAATAGACCAGTTCAATAGATGGCAAGGGATATGATGAGTGAAAGGGACATTTCAAAAACCTTCTGGGTGGAGGTTGTTCACACGGCTGTTCATATTCTAAACAAATCGCATCTAAGGATGAACAGTGATAAAACTCCATATGAGTTGTGGTTTGGTCAACTTGCATCAATCAAGCATTTCAAAGTATTTGGAAGTAAATGCTACATCAAGAATAATGATGATCATCTAGGAAAATTTTATAGTAGAGCTTATGAAGGTATCTTATTAGGATATGCAATGAACCGTAAAGGATACATATGCTTTAAAAAAAGAATGAATAAATTAGTAGACTATATTGATGTTTGAATTGATGAATAAGCTCCTGTAAAAGATCAACAGAGAATAAGAACTAAGCCACATGAAAAATATGATGATAATAATGAAAATATAGAACAACAAATATCAGAGTCACAAGAAGATGATGAATCAGGTGGAGAAGAGACCACCCAGACAAGAAGAGTTAAGACAACAATCAACATCAAATCCTTCCTCCAGGATTACTCAAAAGAATCATCCTGAAAGTCAGATAATTGGTGAGAAAGACAAAGGTGTACAAAATAGGATATGGATAATCAAAGACACCGAACAATCACATATAGCCTTCATATCCATAGTGGAACCTAAGAACTTTAATGAAGCCAGTAAAGACGTAATTTGGTTAAAATCAATGAATGAGCAACTGGACCAAATTGAAAAGAATGACACTTGGGAACTCGTTCCTAGGCCAACAAATAAAAATGTAATAGCATCCAAATGGGTCTACAAAAAAAATATGAATGAACAAGGAAATATTGTAAGAAATAAATCTAGATTGGTTTGCAAAGGATATGCTCAAATAGAAGGACTGGATTTTGATGAAACATTTGCGCCCGTAGCAAGATTAGAAGCTATTAGAATGTTTCTTTCCTATGCTTTTCATAAATAGTTTAAAGTATATCAAATGGATGTCAAGTCAGCTTTTCTAAATGGAGATCTAAAAGAAGAAGTCTATATGGAACAACCAAAGGGTTTCCAACTGTCAGATAACCATGACTTTGTCTGCAAGCTGAAGAAAGCCTTATATGGGTTGAAAAAAGATCCTCATGCCTAGTATTACACACTATATAAATATCTTCAAGACAAAGGGTTCAAGAGAGGAACAATTGTCAACAATCTATATATCAAAATAAAGGGTAATTATTTGCTCATTGTGTTGGTCTATGTAGATGACTTCATCTTCGAAAGAAATAATTCTTCATTGGTACAATGGTTTTCTTATGCCATGCAATCTGAATTTGAAATGTCTATGATAGGGGAACTGCCATTTTTTCTTGGTATGCAAATTACTCAGAGGTATGAAGGAATATTCTTTCTCAGGAGAAATATCTAAGAGAAATTTTGAAAAGGTTTCAAATGGAATATTCTGCACCTATGAGCACACCTATGGTCATTGGATGCAAGTTAAGTAAGGATGATGACTCACCTGGTGTTGATCAGAGTTAATATAGGTCTATGATAGGCATCCTATTGTACATCACAACATCCTGTCCAAACATAATGAATGTTGTTGGAATGGTAGGAAGGTATCGAGATGCACCTAAACAAAGCCATTTGTTAGTTGTCAAAATAATATTCAGATACTTGAAAGGAACGATGAAATATGGCCTATGGTATCCTAGGAATAAAAATTTTCAACTATCAGTCTATTCAGATGTTGATTGGGCTAACTGCGTGGATGAAAGGAAAAGCACGAGTGGAGGTGCATTCTTCTTAGGAGATTCTCTTGTGGCATGGTTGAGTAAGAAGCAAGGTTCCATTTCCTTATCGACTATAGAAGATGAATACATTACAGCTGCCACTTGCTATACCCAAGTATTATGGATGATTAAGACACTTGCAGACTTGGAGGTAAAGTATAATGCACCGATCCCAATTCATTGTGATAATACTAGTGCAATTATTGTGTCAAAGAATCTTGTATTTCACTCTAAGACCAAGCATATACAAATCAAGTATCACTTCTTGAGGGAACAGGTAACCAACACCGTTGTTTCTTTGCATTATATTCCATTTAAGGATCATATTGTTGATATCTTCACTAAACCGCTTCCAAAAGATCAATTTTAGTATCTATGCCAGAAGTTGGGCATGAACCTGTTATCAACTTAAAATAGTCTATATGATTAGGGGGAGAGTTCTCCTAGTATATCTGATCAATGGGAGCACAGAGTCACTCTCTAGTTTCTTTGACATCAATGTCAAAGGGGGAGAAAAAGGTGTTGTCTATATGCTACAGTTGGAGGTCTAAGAAGAATAGTGCATCCTTTCAGGGTTTCCATCAATGCCAAAGGGGGAGATTGTTGGAAAGTTTATAGGAAGAATGTGCTTGTCATTGATGGCAAGAACAACAATGAACCAAACCTCGAGAGCAAAGAATACGAGAAAGCTCAAAAGAGATAGAGGTTTGCGGAAGTGCAGATGAGGTCCAAGAGATGGACTTGCAGGAGGAGCAAAGGTCAAGACCTTTAAACACTTAGAAAACCTTCTAAGTCAAAGAGATTAGAAGCTCAAGAGGAAGAGAGATAGTGGCCATTGGATTGAATTAATGGAAGGATGGGATACGTGGGGCAAAATGATTGAGAATTCGATCACCCGAATTTCCGTCAGCCGTCGGATCGAAATAAATGGAAGGATAGGATAAGAAAATATGGAGAGTCATTTGATTTAATCCAAGGCAAAGATACATCAAAAAAAGATCGATCCGTTTATCTAAGATCTTGATCAATGAAAAAAATTTGTTTCGAATCTAAATATGTGAGGAGGTTACGCTCCAGAGAAATCACTTCGAGAGTTTTAGTTTGAGATTTGAAATCCCCAAATCTCGAAGAGCTAGAGAGCCGAAGTAAATACCAATCATCCAATCATATGAAATAGATCTCAGCCGTCAGATCGTCCGGAGTAAATCTCAAGCGTCGGATCATCCGAAGTGGATCTGGTTCATCTGATCTAGAAGAGACGTGGTGTAAATCTGTGGACTCCGGGTAAAGACCCGAAGTAAGCCTCAACTGTCTGATTCAAGGACATGTGGTAGACCACGTCAAAAAGGACATGTGACAGACAACGTCAGCAAGGACATGTGGTAGACCATGTCAGTGAGTGAAATGTTGCAACCACTCGGCCCATTCCAAGTCAATAGGTGATGTGTGTAATTTTACGTCACTCTGGGAGACTTTCTTTAGGATTTTTACCACCAACAAATGACAAAAGTTATGAACTTATGAACGTCAAAGAACTGAAGAATACCTTGGCTGTTGATCGCTAGGAGGGGTACGTGTCAAAATATTACGCATTTGGGAAGAAATAATCTAGGAAAACGTGAAGGACAAAGGTTTGAAATCACTGAATCTCGAATAAACGAAACAACTGGGAGTCGTCAATCTACGAGAGGACAAGTGTCACTAGATCGCAAGGTCCAGGTAAAATGCTCAGAAGGAAGCCGAGCAAGGAGAAACTAAAATATGAGAATGCTGAAGGGTGAAGTCTCGAAGAGGAGGATATTTGTTGGATTAAAGAGGACAAATGTCAGCAGATCTTCCATTTCAGAATATATCCAGTCAGAAGAAACAAGAAGTTGAGATTTTAAATCTCAGGAGTCCAGAGACTCGAAGGAGATCTTGATCGTTAATCTGAGAGGGACACATGTTAATGGATTTTCAAATCTAGAAGACTGACGTACAGAGGAAAGCAGGGTTTGAGAGTTGAAACTACCAAAGCCCGGATCATGAAATCAATCGTAGCCGTTGATTTGGAAGGAAGCTACGTGTCAACAGATCATGGATATCTGGGATCGCATGTGGAAGGAGGAAAGGAAGGAAGATAATAGTCATTGATCGAGTAACATCGCCAAGGGATTGGAGATCAATGGTCATGCTCAATTGCAGGGCCAGAACATTCTTAGGTCTTAATTTTTCTTGAGCGGGTTGTAATCAAAACCACGATATTGCCAAAGGCATACGTGCAACTATGTAGTGAATTGCGGGGAGAAAAGCAGGTTGCCCTCAAACCACCTTTGGTTTCTCCCAAAATCACGTGGTCATGTGAGATCATCGCCTAAGGTCATATCAAAAAGAGGATCTAGCACTCGCTAGACCGAGATCGCGAAGAACTCATAAGTTAGGCCTGTGGTCACAACCATGGTCACATTATCGAAGGTTAAGGGAGGAGCTAGCACATCGCTAGGCTCCACTTCAGATATCGGGAGCTGGGAGAATCGAGATGTCTCATACCAAGATTCCTGAATTCGTGAGTCATGAAGAACCTGTTGGTTATGCGTATGGTCACCGTCGATGGTCACGTGAAGGAAGGGGATTAGAAGCCAAAGAAGCCAAAAATGACTGGCTGTAATTGGCAGAGAAGACGAAGAGTTCTGACTGTCGGAGAAGCCAAGGAATCTTTGGATAATGACCATTGATGATGAACAAATTCAGAATAACCACCAGATAAGATGAAGAGTTGTGATGATGATCTGGCAGAGAACTGGGCGTGAGAAAGACATGTAGAACAAAGAAGAGAGTGTTTTTTTTCCAGAGTGATGCATGTAGGTAGGAGGATATGGAGTGCATAACCTGAAGGGGAGATCCGTGGCACAATGAAGAGAATGCAGAGGAAGCACAAAGCATAAAAGGTAGAAGAAAAGTTGAACAAGAGGTGGTGTTGAGCGCAGAAGGAAGAAGAGAAGAGCATAGAAGAAGAACAATGCAGAAACAAAACAGAGCATAGAAGCTGAAGAAGGAAGAGGAGACATGGAGCTGTAACATACCATATCAGAGATAGAGAAAGTAAGTAAAGTTTTGTAAGATTCAATCAGGGTCGTAGGATGGTTCTAGGGAGGATTGTAGTCCTCTAAATTCTAGTTCGTGCTAGAAGATATTCTGGGAGTTGGTGCTTCCATCTAGTCGGTGCTAGAGAAATATGAGATTTGCTGCTCTTTGCAATTTGTAGCTTTCTATCAGAGGTTGTACCTTCATATTTGAGTTGGAGCTCAAAGACTGTGATGTACATGAAATTTGGAGCTTGATTGACATCCTAAGAAGAAGAGGTTTTCACCCTTTATGGGCTTCCTCAGGAAAACCAGTGTCTCTGTGTATTCTATGTGATTGATCATTGTATATATATGAATGTTAAGTTATTGGCAACACATTAAATCGTAATCTAGAAAGAATAAAAACATAACAAGAAATGTTTCAAGCTTATATACATAACTCATTCAACCCCCCCTCTCAGTTATATTTCCAGCAACATGAAGGTACATAGGACAACTGCCTGAGTGAGTGAATGATCCTGGAATGATTGAATAGATGATTGAATGATGTAAAATGAACTAAGTCCAAACTATATGTATGCATGTTCCTAAATTGACACTTGTCATGTTGGGAGCTACTTTGGCCCACTTGTCCCCATCCTTAGAACTTATGATAAAATAATTTTCCATACTTTATAATTTAAGGAATATTAATATAATATTTCTTTTTGGCTTAATCTCCCTAGCTTAGCCCTTTTCCTTAACTTTTATCCCCCCCCTTTCCCTAAATAGTAGAGTTTAGTCCCCCATACTCTTTTATCGTGGTTGGTCTGTGCGCAACAATGTATTTTATATTAATGATGAGACATATACAAAAATAGATGCACTCGCCTTTAGCATCTAGGATCTCTGGACTAATAATCACAAAACTGGCTCACCAACATATAAAACACAACATATACACAAAGGTTCCCTGGCCTCAACATTGCGCCCACTTAAGTTGTTGCGCGCGGTATCCTAGAATGTGCACACTTCATCATTTTATTGTGCAGTACATGTGCACACTATACCATGGAATGTGCATACAAAAATGATGTCAAACAACTCACCAACTTATGTACATTTGTATTTTACATTTACAATTGGATTTGGCCTAGGGTTATTACAATGAAGAAAGAAGTTGTTGATTTTATTGCCAAGTGTTTGGAATGTCAAAAGGTAAAGGTTGAGCATAGACACCTAGCTGGTTTGCTACAACCATTACCCATTCCTTAGTGGAAATGGGAAGTTGTAACCATGGATTTCATCACCAAACTTCCCTGAACAAACAAGAAACATGATTCTATCATGGTAGTGGTGGATAAGCTTACTAAAGTTGCCCATTTTATTCTAGTTAATCTCACCCACAAGGCAACCAACATTGCTGATGTTTATATGAGAGAAATTGCTCGATTACATGGCATACCCAAGACAATTGTGTCTGGCAGAGATCCAAAATTTACCTCAAATGTTTGGAAGGGATTATTTAATGGATATTTATTATACAGATCAAGGTACGTTTGTTTAAAATTTCAGCTTCTGAGGCCTTATACTTTCGGAGATACAACCTGTGTAAGATAGGGTTCTGGAATCATCATGAATTGAGTCATTGCGGAATTTTCTCTATAAACATTTTTCTGTAACGTTTCAGACCCTGAAATATGGAGGATATTCACAGAATTTAGTAAGGTATATGTGGTAAAATGTTCAGCTTCTGATTCATCTTAAATTTGTAGATACACCCTATGGAAGATAGTGTATCTGACTAGTCCTATTGACTAGTCTCAAGCAAGTGTTCCAGATAACACAATCATAACTTGTTCCTAGAGTATCCAAATTGAGTGAGACCGATTGCATTGGATATTGGACAATCTGTAGTATTTCTGGTACTATGTTCATAATTTATATCAATTATTTTGTGCGGGGCATGCTATACAAGTGAGATCTCTTGGAAAGGCAAAAAATAAGCAAGTTGCAGGGAAGTTACCATAAATTCCACTTGGCACATCCAATTTTGATCAGACCTGTGGCATTGTAGAGAAGAAATATTAGAGAACTACAAAAAATAAATTTTCATACCCAGAAGGGTCAAAACTTTGGAGATATAGCAGCAGAAAGTTTGTCTAGCAGAACCACCTCAAAATCAAGGTTCAAAAGTGATACTTGGCCAACATGCCACCCAAAAAGGGAACTTCTACACCAAATAATCCTCTAGGCAGTCCTACTTGGACTCTTGATGAAGGTGAAGAAATGCACAGGGACATAAATGAATTACAAAATAAGACAGTGACAAAAGATGAACTGGAGGCAATAATGGATACTAAGATGGATGGTTTAAAAAGGGATCATGGAAGGATTGAAAAATTTCCTAATAGAGAGGACACCTGAAAGTGAAAATGTGTCCGATGAAATTCATGATGAGGAAATGAGGAATATGAATCAAGAATGGAGAAAATCCAACTTTGGGTTGAATATTAACCACACTCCTAAGATCGATATGAGGAAGTTTGATGGAAAGGACCCAATCACATGGATACTTCAGATGGAACAATTCTTTGATCTACATAATGTGACACATACAAAAAAGGTACAAATTGCTTCTTTATATTTAGAACCCAATCAATTTGTATGGTATCGATGGATTTGTTCTTGAAAATCACTCATCACTTGGACAATTTTCACGGAAGAAATGATAGCACACTATGAGGATACAAGGAGAAATACCTTCTTTAGCCAATTGATAAATCTAAAGCAAAAGGGTTCAGTTACAGAGCACATTGAGAACTTCCAAAGATTGAATATAAAGGCAACAAATATTCCAGATGATCATTTGATTGATGTAATCATAGAAACTTTAAAGGGTAACATTCAACATGAGGTTTGGCTTTGGGAACCTAAATCATTGGAGAATGCATTTAGGGTGGCAAGAAATGTTGAAAGTTAAAATATGGCTATGGCTACTAGAAGGACCAATCCTAAAATCTATAGAGAGAATAATGCTCCTTCTTCTAAAACACCTCAACCTACAAGGTTGTCACCTCAACAATTGGAGGAAAGAAAAGAAAAAGGTTTATGATTTAATTGTGACAGCAAGTACAGTAAGGGACATAAGTGTGGCGAGAAGAAATTATTCTACATAGATTGTGAAGAGGAAGAAGAACAATAACAAGAACAAGAATAAGAACCATTTCAAGATGAAAATGTAGAAGCAATTTCATCCAAAGAGTTGACTCCCACAATATCGTGTAATTCATTGGTTGGAATTAGCACTCCTCAAACCCTCAAGATCGAAGGATATATCAAAAAGAAAAGGGTAATATTCCTAATTGATTCTAGTAGTACTCATAATTTCATTCACTATAAATTAGCCAAAGATCTCAATTGCTTTTTATATCCAGCGCCAGATTTTCAAGTAATGATTGCAGATGGAGGAACTATCAATTTCTCAGGAAAATGAAATAAGATCAATCTTACTATGGAGGAATATGTAATGAATAGTCCAATGATTTCTATACCCATGGGTGGTGTTGATGTTGTGTTGGATTATTGAGAGGGGGGGGTGAATCAGTAATAACACAATTGTAATCCTTTTTATCCAAATAAACCAAGTGTTATATCAATGTAGAATTATTATCCAATAATGAGCAATAAGAGATGAACAATCACACACATACACAATACACCAATATTTTATGTGGAAACCCAAATCGGGAGAAAACCACATAATGTTTTTTCTTATATGTCTCTCTCTAGTCATAGGTATGTGTAATCATGAACACATATAATATCCCTCACATGATCTTAGTCATAAAACCCTTTCTGATATTCAACTTCTCAATACATCAACCACTACAAAAATACAAGCTCTCAACCATGTACCATAAAGACCCTTAGCCATATGCCAAGAAATACAAGATGTGCCTCAACAAGAAGTATCAATGATAAATATACTAGGATTGTATTTCTGTATATATGACTTGTACAGAAGATCCCATGCAGTCACTAGTCTCTCTAGGGAGAATTCTCAAATATCCATTGCCATTCCTCATGCATACATCAAAATCCAACTATTCATAGAAATAAGACATACCTTTTGAACCAATGGATGGATCTGATGTATCTGATCACTTTAGACCTTCCTAGGAGCTTGATCTCAGAATCTAGAACCTTTGCAGCTTCATCTCTTCAAGTTTCCATGGATTTACCAACATGTACGCACCTTGTACACTGCCAGCCCACGTATAACTCAGTATGTACGCACCTTGTACACAGACAACCCACGTATAACTCATAATGTACGCACCTTGTACACATAAAACCTGCGTACACCTCAAAAAATAGGGTTTTGCTGTAATTCTGAGAATTTCTTTGTCAACCCTTCGTGCTACCTCAGACGTTCGCCACTTCAGATGTATCCACAAGTATTTACAAGAAGCTTTACACAAGAAAATAGATATACAATATGTACAAGTGTGTTTTTTATGAGTGAGATTTGTCTCTTATTTATATCTTCATGTACCCTTACACTTTCCTTATTTTAGGGCTTCTTCATTTTAAAATAATTTATTTTTGCAAATCACTTTGACTCTTTGGGGCTTCTATAAGACTCACGAGGGTTCTCCAACTTCATATGGTCATAAATATCTAATCGTGAGGAGTTATGTGACGTTCCACATACCAACGGAAATTACATGACACGAACTATCCATCTAGTATAGTTTCACTCACAAATTCACTATCCTTCATCTCATTATTCCTCAAATAAGCATGGGTTCTCTCACTCTGCAAAGCATCTTCTCGTGAGGGATTTCACCGTAAGGGGTTCACTTTGGAGGTCATCCATTTTTACTTCTTATCAACCATGACAAGACAATAATGAGTCATCTTTACATCAAACGATCTTGGGTCCATTACTCAAACCTTGTGCTACGGGGATTTTTTCAAGGGTTGAGATCAATGACAACCAACCTTAATCAACATGCTGTACTAGGAATCCAATGGTTACAATAATTAGGAACAATGGATTTTAATTTTCAAGAACTTTTCATGAAGTTTTCATTGGAAGGAAAATAAATGGAGTTAAGAGGTATCATAGGGAAACCCAGTAAGGTGATAATCTCTAATGGCATGACAAAATTATTGAAAAATGGGCATCGATGTGTTATTACACAACTATGCTCACTAGATGTTCAAACATCTAAGCCATATATTCCTCTAGATCTCCAAGGGATCATTTATAAGCATTCCAAAGTATTTGAAGATATTCCCAAAGGTCTTCAACCCACTTGAAATCATGATCATGATATTCACCTAATTCCTGGGAGTGTTCCTCATAACATTAGCCCATACAGATACCCTTATGCCCAGAAGAGTGAAATTGAGGGCATGGTTGAAGAAATGTTAGAGGTTGGAATTATTAGACCTAGACAAAGTTCTTAATCTTCACTGGTGGTAAAGGTATTCAAGAAAGATGGCTCAAGGCGTATGTGTCAAGATTATAGAGAGCTAAAAAATATCATTATTAAAGATAAGTTTCCCATTCCCATCATTGATGAATTGTTAGATGAACTACATGGAGCAATCTATTTCACAAATTTGGATCTTCGTTTAGGCTATCATCAGATTAGAATGAAGGAAGAAGATATCCCAAAAACAACATTTTGAACTCATGAAGGCCATTATGAATTTTTGGTCATGCCTTTTGGCCTTAAAAATGCACCTTCCATATTCCAAGGGTTGATGAATTCCATTTTCAAGCCCTTCCTTCGAAAATTTGTGTTAGTTTTTTTGATGATATACTAATCTATAGAAAGTCTTGGGAGGATCATTTGTGACATGTTGACAAGGTGCTACAACTACTAAAGAAGTAACAACTATATGCCAAACCATCCAAATGTTTCTTTGGAGCGAAGGAGGTAGAGTATTTGGGTCATTTTGTATCTCATGAAGGTGTCAAGGTAGACCCTAACAAGATTAAGGCCATGATGGACTGTCCGATTCCTAAAACATTGAAGAATCTTAGAGGATTTTTGGGTTTGACAGGTTACTACCACAAGTTTGTTCAACGTTATGGAAGAATAAAAGCACCTTTAACAACACTAACTAAGAAGGATGCATTTTCATGGACTCCAGAGGAAACTAAATCTTTTGAACAACTTAAATAGGTGATGTGAAAAGCTCATGTATTGACCACTCCAGACTTCACAAAAACCTTTATTGTGGAATTTGATGCCTCAGGAAATGGAATTGGTGTTGTCCTAATGCAAGAAGGAAGGCCCCTAGCTTTTGAAAGTTGAACACTCAAGGGAAACGACTTACATGTCACACACCCACTACAACAACTAAGATTTTCTTCTTCTTTTTTTCTTTTCTTCGAGGGACAGAATCCCTGAACTTCTATGGGGCCTAGCACAGACCCTCCCTTCCCTTATCCTCCCTTATGTGATCATTGGCAATGACCACAAGCCTTACCAAAAAAGGCGCTTCTGGCTTTCGCGATTCGGGGAATTGCGATGCAAGCGTTCCCCTGTCCTCTATCTTTCAAAATGCCGAAACCCAAAAGGGTCTTAACACATCCTTAGCTCCTCCCTTGGGTCATTTTTCATATGACCAATCCTATGACCTGGTGTTAATCCTCTAAATGATTTCGGGGTTTCGCGATTTAGGGAATCATGATGCAAGTGTTCCTCCTTTCCCTTGTTAATCCATGGGACTCGAAAGCCTGGTGTCATCCGGATCTATGGTCCAGATTGTTGGCTTGATCAACAACCTAGATTAAATCCAGACATTCTATCTTTTGAGATTTCTAGTGGGGTCTTCACTCCTATTCCTCCGATGTCCAGAACCCTAGTGGCTTTAGACCTTCGCCACACATCCCCTACAAATGGACAGTCCAGATTCTTTCAGGACTCCTCCTTCCTACCAAAAGACCCTGTTTGGTGACCTAGGGCTCATCCACAGAGGGCAATGGGGTTTCGTGTACCGGGATTTCAGGACTGGCGAAGACGAGGGGTCTTTCCCTTGGTTTTCCTGGGTGTCGAAATGCCGAAACCTATTCACGCTAAACCGATTCGGGGTTTTGTGTACCAGGATTTTGCGAATGGCGAAGACGAGGGGTCTTTCCCTTGGGTTTCCTGGGTACCGAAACACCGAAACTTATTCACACAAAACCGGCTCATCCACAGAGCGCGTTGGGATTTCAGGTACTGGGATTTCGCGACTTGCGAAATCGAGGGGTATTACCCTTTGGTTTCCTAGGTGCCGAAACGTCGGAACCTATTCACGCAAAACCGACTCATCCACAGAGCGCATCGAGATTTCAGGTACCGGGATTTCATGACTTGCGAAAAGGAGGGGTCTTACCCTTTGGTTTCCCAGGTGCCAAAACGCTGAAACCTATTCACGCAAAACTGACTCATCCACAGAGCGCGTCAGGATTTTGGGTATCGGGATTTCGTGACTTGCGAAAATGAGGGGTCTTACCCTTTGGTTTCCTAGGTGCCGAAACACCGAAACCTATTCACACTAAACCGGCTCATCCACAGAGCACATCGGGGTTTCGGGTACTGGGATTTCGCGACTTGCGAAAATGAGGGGTCTTACCCTTTGGTTTCCTGGGTGCAGAAACGCCGAAAACCTGAGAGAACTACTCTCTCTTTTACAGGGTTTCCATACTCAGATCACATGATCCTTTAGCAGGTTCTTGGGTAATTATCCCTAGGCTTGGTGACCTGACTGAAAAGCCTTCCTAATTCACCGAACTATGAACTCTGTGTCAAGGGTAAAGTAAACTCGTGGGTTTACTAAAATGGTAGTCCTTTCAAAGAACTCACTCCGGCTCTGGAATGTGAGGGAACTTCCCAGAAGGAGGTGCCTTCGGGAAATCAAACCAGGACATAGCGTGAGTCAAGTAGATGGAACAAATCTCAAGGGAACAGACTCGTGTTCTAAACTTATTCATTCTATACATAAACCGATTATGGTCATATGAGTATAAGCATGCATCCATTATTTCCAATCAAAACACAAGGAAAACACTTCAATATAGAAGCCATTTATGAGGGTATAAACATGAGAATGTGTCCAGGATATTCAATTCAAGATACAAGATATAAACACTTATCAGAAACACTAGGTGTGACGCGACTGCTGAGAGGGGTGCTCGTTTCCACCCAACCATAGGCTCAATGACTCCAAATAGATTTACCACTAGCCACCCTCGAGCTAGACCACGATGCTTGAGATTCCGTCTCCTACTTTCAGCTCAACGGAAGTCAAGTACGAAGGTTAATTTCCTTATCCTCTATTCATAACTCCCTGTATTTCCATAGCTCCTCTGGTTTTATTCCGCGATCCTTGCCACGTGCGTTCTCTCTTCTCTCTCTTTACCACACTTCCTCTCTTTCCTTTTCTCTGCAAGATTGTGTGTGGCGCGAATTTCCCCATCCATGGTCAGGTTTGGGAATTTTTATGGATGGGCGGTTCACCCCCATCCCCTCATTAACTCTTGAGGAGCCTCCCCACCTACCAATCTGACGGGAAATCCATTCCAGGGTCAGAGAGTTTCTTTGGTCTTTGAGCAAGTAAAGACCAGTATGGTACTGGCTCGGTGGAAGTTAACGCAACCATTCGTGGTCTCTTTTAGCACATTCCCCTCCCAGTAGTCACGCAACACATAATCATAACATAATTTACATTCATCGACCTTTTATACAAAGGTCCGTCAAATCAAACATTCACATCTTTGAGTTTTCCATAGTTCTTGGCCAATATAGTTATTTTTACAGACTGGGGGAAATAGGGTGTTACAATTCTCTCCTCCTTAAAGGAACATCGTCCTCGATGTTCTATCTATCAATATGACGTGTATGTATAGAAGTAAACAAAATCAGATATGCATGTTTCATGGCATCTTCCATTTCCCATGTAGCCTCATCTGGGCCAAAATGTTTCCAGTGCACCTTGACCTGTGCAATGGTTTGGTTCCTAAGCGGGGTTTCCTTTCTGTCCAGTATGCATTGAGGTTCTGGCAGGAATTCTCCCTCCAGTTCCACCTTGATCATAGACCAACCAATTATATGATTAGAATCATGTACACATTTCTTGAATAATGAAACTTGGAAAACATTATGTGCCTTTACTGTGGAAGGAAGTGCTAGCCTATAGGCTATAGGTCCCACTCTATATAGAACTTCAAAGGGATCGCAATACTGAGGTGCCAAATTTTCACAAGCTCCCATCCTCAGGGAACTCTTCCTGGGTCTAACTTTGAGATATACATGGTCTCCCATCTTGAATTCTCTTGGAGTTCTCTTTTGGTAGGCGTAACTTTTCTGTCTGTTCTGAGCGACCTTTAGATTTTGTTTTATCTGAATCACTTGTTGTTTCATTTCTTTCCACATGTCGGGTCCAATAGTAATTTTGTTTACCGGGTTACTCCAATTGACTGGAGTGTTGCACGTTCTACCATAGAGGACTTCGAAAGGACTCATCTTTAGGGATTCTTGGTAGCCGTTTTTGTAGGCAAATTCCACCAGTGACAGGTAATCTTCCCACTTTTTAAGTTGATGCATTACATGCATTCTTAGAATGTCTTCTAATATTTGGTTCACTCTTTTTGTCTGTCCATCGATTTGAGGATGATAGGTTGTGCTAAAAAATAATTTGGTCTCTAGACTAGCCATCAAGGATTTCCAAAAGTTGGAAGTAAATTTCGTGTCTCTGTCAAACACGATCTTTTTAGGCATACCATGTAGTTTGAATATCTCCTTCATGAATATGCCGACGATATCTATTGCCTTGCAAGTCAATTTGACGGGGATAAAATGGGTGGAATTGATCAATTTATACACCACCACCATGATGGCATGATTCTTCCTGGTCGAGGTTGGTAATTTGGTGATAAAATCCATGGAAATGGTTTCCCATTTCCATTCCAGGATTGGTAGAGGTTGTAATAATCCTACTGGGTGCCAATGTTCTTCTTTAACCTGTTGGCATTCTAGGCACTTAGCTAAATAGTTATCTATGTCTTTCTTTAACTCGGGCCAATAGAATTGTTTCCTAGTGGCCGTGATCATCTTCTGATATCCTGGATGACCAGTATATGGTCTTTTATGTAGTTCATCCATTATGAACCTCTTCAAGTCGTCACAATCTGGAATATACAATATATTTCTGTAAGTTAGCAGACCTCCATCTATCATTTGGTAGTCTTCATACTTTATTCCTATGGGTTCTTGCTCCAGGTACGAGGTTACGGTCTGGAAGAATGTGTCTGTTTCTTGTGCATTCCTGACTCTTTCTTTGACATTCATCTCACAGGTGCTCACCGGTGCCAGGTGAATTGTTCTCATACTTCTGCTAAGGGCATCAACCACCTTATTTTCCTTTCCTTTAACATGTTTGATTTCAAAATCAAACTCACTAAGGAGGGCCATCCACCTAGCTTGTCTGGCATTGAGATTTGGTTGGTCAAACAAATATCACAATCCACAGTGGTCTGTCATAAGTATAAATTTCCTTCCCAGGAGGTAATGCCTCCACATTTTTAAGGCATGCACTATGGCGGCCAACTCTAGATCATGGGTCACATAGTTGGCTTCATGCTCATTCAATTTTCAGGATTCATAGTAGACTACACTTCCTTCTTGCATAAGGACTCCTCCGAGCCCTTCCTTGCAGGCATCTGTGCACACTAGGAAGTCAACTTCGGGATCGGTGATCTTCAACATGGGTGTGTGGGTCAGTAGATGTTTTAGGGATTGAAATCTTTCTTCACATTCTTGTGTCCACGTGAATTTAACTCCCTTCTTCTGGAGGGCAGTGATTGGACAACCAATCTTGGAGAATCCTTTTATAAACCTCCTATAGTATCCTACTAAGCCCATAAAGGATTTGATATCTAAAATGTCCTTTGGAGTAGGCCATTCCATGATAGACCTAATCTTGTTAAGGTCTACTGCTACTCCCTCTTCAGATATGACACGGCCCAAGTAATGTATTTTCTTCTAGAAAAAGTCGCACTTGCTAAATTTGGCATAGAGATGATGTTCTCTTATCACTTGAAGCACAAGTCTAAGATGTTCCTCATGTTCCTCTCTATTCTTGGAGTAAATTAATATATCATCAATAAAAACTAGTACAAATTTGTATAGGAATTTGCTGAGCACATTGTTCATCAAACACATAAAAGTGGCAGGGACATTGGTTAATCCAAATGGTACTACCATAAACTTGCAGTGACCATATCTCGTCCTGAAGGCAGTTTTGTGGATGTCTTCACCCTTGATTCAAACTTGATGGTATCCAGATCTCAAGTCAATCTTTGAGAAGATGGAAGCACCTTCCAATTGATCGAACAAGTCATCGATCTTGGGTAAGGGGTACTTGTTCTTTATGGTTACCTTATTGATTTGTCTATAATCTATGCATAGTCGGAGGGTACTGTCTTTATTTTTCACAAAAAAGAATGGTGCTCCCCATGGAGACACACTGGGTCAGATATAGCCTTTGTCCATCATTTCTTTTAGTTGTAATTTAATCTCAACTAGCTCGGGTGTGCTCATCCTGTAGGGTTTCCTAGACATTGGCACTGCTCCTGGTGCAAGTTCTATCGAGAAGTCAATGTCCCTTCTCGGAGGTAGACCCGGTACGTCTTCCGAAAACACATCTCTATATTCTCTTAGTGTGGGATGGTATTCGAGGCTTGGTTTGTCATCTTCAACTGATTCCAACACCTATATCGCATATAGTGAACATCCTTTCCTGCAATACTTTCTCATTTGAAGGGTTGATATTCACCTCACTGAGACAGGTTGTTGGATCCCTTGAAGGGTTATTCTTCTTCCTTCTTCACTTACACATTCTAAGGTTTTATGGTAACAGTCTATTCTGGCTTTATATGTGGCTAGCTAGTTCATACCAATCAACAGGTGATATGATCCTAGGGGTAGTATGTTAAGGGTTGCTTGGGTGGGTAATTCACCCATAGTGAATTGGCAAGCTTGTATGACCTCCGCTACCTTTATTTTGGTGCCAATGGCTAACTGTACCAACCATGGCTTGACATGTTTATGTGGTTGTAATTTACAATTATCAACAACCTTAGGAGCTATATAACTCAAATTTAAACTAGGGTCAATTAGAATAGACACTAGATGGTTGGTGATCATACCTTCCATCTCCACCACTGAAGCTTGGTGGTCAACTTATTTATTATCCACAACTGCATAAATTTGCGGCATACTCTTGGCCACGTCATTGACGGTGGTAGCTTCTTGAATGTTGTAAATTCTCCGACTTTTCTATTGTTGGTGCGGGCAGTCCCTCAGTAGATGTTCTTCTCTACAACCTCAACATTTCAAGGGTTCTTTCTTCGGGTTATCAATATTTCCTGAGGTAGATCCAAAAGGTTTATTTCCACTCTGGGAGGGGAAATTCTACTGGTGTACACTTCGGGTTGGGAAGCTCATCCTTGAGTCCTTTTTATAGTTTTTAAATTTTGGGGATTTAAACCCCTTTTTTCTGGAATCCTGAACTATTCTTCTACTTCTAGCCTTCACGAGGTTCTGTCCGATGCCCAAGATGTTCATAACAACATCTTTCCTTTCAGATAGTGTCTTCTAGGGTCTTTGTCTTGTCAAAATCAATCCTGTTCTGATAGTCCTTAGGTAGTCCACTGATGAATTGTTGCACCTTTGCCTTTTCTACGTTTATATAGGGTACATACCTCAGCAACTCGAGGAATCTGCTGACATATTCCTCTATGGTGCATTGCCCCAACTTGATTTCATAGAATTCTTTAGTCTTTTTCGTCGAAATACTTTTCTGACAGATACTTCTTCCTGAAGTATTTCTCAAACCATTCCCAAGATAGGTCTTCTTCGTGAATCCCTTTTACATTCTTAAGGTCTTCCCACCAAATGGAAGCCTTTCCATTCAAGTTGAAAGTGGCTACTTGGGCCTTTAAGTTTTCTGAGAAGTCATGGACTCGGAAATACTTCTTTAGTCCAAGCAGCTAGGCCTCCACTTCCTCTCCCTTCTTTATTTCACTGTCGAAAGAGGGTGTTTTGGCCTTCTTGAATTCTTCGAGATTATGATTTTTGGAATGATTTTTCTTCTTTCGTTTTCTTCGGGAATAAGAACTAGTTCTGCTACTAGAAGATCTCTTCGAGTCGCCAGTTTCCTTTCCAGAGGAATCATCTAACGCTTGTCCCTTATCTCTGGGGTGAACCTTTCTCGAGGTGCTCCTCCCAGTGTGGCCACTTAAAAGACCACGTTTCCGCATCCCAGCTGGGCTTCGACTTCTCTTTGTCTGTCGTTGGTCCACGTGACTGGTGTCAGGTTCATGCTGCAATTGTCTTTGTATGTTGGATAAACTATGCAACAAGACTGCATTAATTTCTATTTTCTTCTCTTGCTCTTTTATCAACCTCTTGTTGTTGGCCTTGCAGCTCTGTAGTTCGACCATGAGGCTTCTCACAATCTCAACTAGATCTGGAGGGGTCTCTACCGCTCTCCTTTCGTCAGACTCTTCATCTCTATTGTGGGAGCCATCCCCCACTTTGTGGTACGTCACCATTCTATGCGTCTACAGTTTCCCGCGGTTGATCATCTGTTTGTTGTGCAAGAAAAACACTTGTTGTTAGTCAACATTATTTTCATTCACAATCAACGAATAATTCATGTTTTTCAAATGCATACACACAATAGGAAATTTTCATTCTTAACTTTGGCTTTTGATAAAGGGGGTTAAGGTAGAGGGTTACTCCTTTTAAGAGTACTTCAAATGGAATTTATGCACAACTCATTCATGAGCCCAGGCAGGCCAAGTGTTGTAACCATGCTCTGATACCAATTTGTCACACACCCACTATGACAACTAAGATTTTCTTTTTCTTTTTGTCTTTTCTTCGAGGGACAGAATGCCCGAACTTCTATGGGGCCTAGCGCAGACCCTTCCTTCCCTTATCCTCACCCATGTGATCATTGGCTATGACCATAGGCGTTACCAAAAAAGGTACTTTCAGCTTTCGCGATTCGGGGAATCGTGATGCAAGCGTTCCCTTGTCCTCTTTCTTTCGAAATGCCGAAACCCAAAAGGGTCTTAATAGATCCTTAGCTCCTCCCTTGGGTCGTTTGTGATATGACCGATCCTATGACTTGGTGCTAATCCTCTAAATCCTTTCGGGGTTTCGCGATTCGGGGAATCGCGATGCAAGCGTTCCTCCTTTCCCTTGTTAATCCCCGAGACTCAAAATCTCGGTGTCATCTGGATCTATGGTCCAGATCATTGGCTTGATCAATGACTCGAATTAAATCTTGACATTCTATCTTTCAAGATTTCTGGTGGGGTCTTCACTCCTATTCCTCTGATGTCCAGAACCCCGGTGGCTTTAGACCTTCGCCACGCATCCCCTACAAATGGACGGTCCAGATTCTTTTGAGACTCCTCCTTCCTACCACAAGACCCTGTCCAGTGACCTAGGGCTCATCCACATAGCGCATCGGGGTTTCATGTACCGAGATTTCATGACTGGCGAAGACGAGGGGTATTTCCCTTGGGTTTCCTGGGTGCCGAAACACCGAAACCTATTCACACTAAACCGATTCGGGGTTTCGTGTACGGGGATTTCATGACTAGAAAATGCAAGGGGTCTTGCCCTTGGGTTTCCCGGGTGTCGAAATGACGAAACCTATTCACGCAATACCAGATCATCCACAGAGAGCATCGGGATTTTGGCTACCGGGATTTCACAACTTGCGAAAACTAGGGGTCTTACCCTTTGGTTTCCCGGGTGCCGAAACGCTGAAACCTATTCATGCAAAACTGGCTCATCCACAGAGCGCATTGGGATTTTGGGTACCATGATTTCACGACTTGTGAAAACAAGGGGTCTTACCCTTTGGTTTCCCAGGTGCCGAAACGCCAAAACCTATTCACACAAAACTGGCTCATCCACAGAGCACGTCGGGATTTTGGGTACCAGGATTTCACGACTTGGGAAAACGAGGGGTCTTACCCTCTGGTTTCCTGGGTGCCAAAACACCGAAACTTATTCACGCTAAACCGACTCATCCACAGAGCGCGTTGGCATTTCAGGTACCAGGATTTCGCGACTTGCGAAAATGAGGGGTCTTACCCTTTGGTTTCTCAGGTGCCGAAATGCCGAAAGCCTGAGAGAACTACTCTCTCTTGTACAGGGTTTTCAGACTCAGATCACATGATCCTTCAATGAGTTCTTGGGTAATTATCCTTAGGCTTGGTGACCTGACTGAAAAGCCTTCCTAATTCACTGAACTATGAACTATGTGTCAAGGGTAAAGTAAACTCGTGGGTTTACTAAAACGATAGTCCTTTCAAGGAACTCACTCTGACTTTGGAATGCGAGGGAACTTCCCGGAAGGAGGTGCCTTCGGGAAATCAAACCAGGACACAGCGCGAGTCAAGTAGATGGAACAAATATCAAAGGAATGGACTCGTATTCTGAACTTATTCATTCTATACATAAACCGATTATGGTCATATGAGTATAAGCATGCATCCATTATTTCCGATCAAAACACAAGGAAAACACTTCAATACAGAAACCATTTATGAGCGTATAAACATGAGCGTGCATCCAGGATATTCAATTCAAGATACAAGATATAAACACTTATTAGAAACACCAGGTGTGATGCGACTGTTGAGAGGGGTGCTCGTTTCCACCCAACCATAGGCTCAATGACTCCAAACGGATTTACCACTAGCCACCCCCAAGGTAGACCACGATGCTTGAGATTCAGTATCCTACTTATAGCTCAATGAAAGTCAAGGACAAAGTTTACTCTCCTTCTCCTCTTTTCAGAACTCCCTGTATTTCCAGAGCTCCTTCGGTTTTCTTCCACGATCCCTATCGCGCATGTTCTCTCTTCTCTCTCTTTACCACACTTCCTCTCTTGCCTTTTCTCTGCAATATTGCATGTGGCCCGAATTTCCCCTACCGTGGTTAGGTCTGGGAACTATTATGGATGGGCGGTTCACCCCCATCCCCTCATTAACTCTTGAGGAGCCTCCCCACCTACCAATCTGATGGGAAATCCATTCCAGGGTCAAAGAGTTTCTTTGGTATTTGAGCAAGTAAAGACCAGTACGGTACAAACTCGGTGGAAGTTAATGCAACCATTCTAGGTCCCTTCCACCACCTCTCATTAGCCATCGTGGTCTCTTTTAGCACATCCCCCTCCCAATAGTCATGCAACACATAATCATAACATAGTTTACATTCATCGACCTTTTATACAAAGGTCCATCAAATCAAACATTCACATCTTTGATTTTGCCACAGTTCTTGGCCAATATAGTTATTTTTACAGACTGGGGGAAACAAGGTCTTACATTACACAAATCCATTTATGAGAAGGAAATGATGGAAATACTACAAGCATTGAATAAATGGGGTCCTTACCTAATAGGTAGGCACTTCAAGGTCAAAAAAGATCATGATAGTCTTAAATACTTCTTGGAACAAAGACTATCTTCAGAAGAAAAACAAAAATGGGTGACCAAGATATTGGGTTATGATTTTGAAATCGTCTATAAAAAGGGGAAGCAAAATTTTGTGATAGATGCACTCTCAAGAAAGGATGAAGGTGTTGAGGCCTCTCTCTATGCTATCTTGATCATCCAACCCGATTGGATAATAGAAGAAAGGGATGAATGGAAGAATGACGAAAAAGTGTGGAATCTCATTCAAAGGTTGTAGCAGGATTCCAGTGCATCAAATACATTTACATGGAAAATGATTCACTATGGTACAAAGATAGATTATATTTATGTAAGAACTCCCAACTCAAACAAAAGGTACTATTGGAATTGCACACCTCTTCAGTAGGAGGACACTCGGGATTTTTGAAAACCTACCATAGGGTCAAGAAGGATTTTTTTTGGGATGGCCTTAAAACCGATGTTCAAAGTTTTGTGGTAGAATGTTTGGTTTTCCAACAAAATAAGGTGGAAGCAGTTGCGACCCCAGGTATTTTACAACCATTAGCCATCCCAAGTCAGCGTTAGGAGGAGGTTTCCATGGATTGCATCACAAGGTTACCAAAGTCTGAAGGAAAGAGTGTCGTCATGGTGATTGTTGATAGATTGACCAAGTACACACACTTTTGTGCACTCTCTCATCCCTTCAAATCCATTACAATTGCCACTACATTCATAGAGACAATTCAAAAGCTATATGGCAGCCCAAAGATGATTGTAAGTGACAAAGATCCCATATTCACTAGACATTTTTGGACATTATTATTTTCTTGTTTGGGTACTCAATTGGCTCATAGCTCATCCTATCATCCTCAATCTGATGGACAAACTAAGATAGTGAACAAATGTCTGGAAGGATACCTTTCTTTCTTTGTATTTGATAAACAAACATAATGGTTCAAATGGTTACCCTTTACAGAATGGTGGTATAACACTTCCTTTCATACTGCAACAAAAATGACACCATTTATGGCACTCTATGGATACCAACCTCCTTCCATCACTTCTTCTCTAAAAGAAAAATCTAAGGTTCAAGCAGTGGAATATCACATCGATCATCAACAACAAGTTCTCAAAATATTAAAGGACAACCTGACCATGTCACAGAATCGCATGAAACAGCAAGCAGATCAACACCATAGTGAAATAAGTTTTGAAGTAGGGGATTGTTTTTTTTTAAGACTACAACCATACAAACAGATGTTCCTCAAGCAAGCGAATAAGGATAATAAATTATCACCAAAGTACTATGGCCCTTATAAGGTGTTGCAAAATATTGGTACTATGGCATACAAATTGGAGTTGCCTGCATCTTCACGAGTACACCCAATTTTCCATGTTTCGTGCTTAAAGAAGGTTAT